>VYXF01009199.1:741012-799255 GCA_013397295.1 Polioptila caerulea | reverse complement strand
TTTTTTTTTTTAAGGGTTTGGTTTTTGGAAAGGAGGTGTGTATTTAGGGGAGGGGGAGGAGAAACGTTAAAAATCGGTCAGAGAGAGAAGCAGATCTTAAAAATCATGTTTCTTGAATATTTTAATGGAAACAAAATCTTATTAAATGTGCATGCTTGGTATGTGCAGTTATTTTTTCCATAAACTCTTGGATCGTATTACAGTTGATACTTGGTGCTCAGCTCTTAGCTCAGCTTGCGAGAAATGTAATGGATCAGAGAAGCACACATCAGCAGAGCCTGATTTTTAACCATTTCATTGCAGGACCAAATCCCTTCTTGGCTTTAGCTAGCTGCTGTTCCCACTTTAAGAAAAACAAGTACTTAAAACAGAGAAGTTCTGCAGGGTTAAAGCCTGAAACAGCTTCAGACTTGACATATGTCTAAAGACATACAAATTAACCAGTGCCAAAATATGTCAGTACAACAAGCAGGGAGGGAGCTTGCTTTGTTCTGCCAAATAATCAAAATGTTTTGTTGACAAATAAAGTGGTGCTTGGCAGAACTTGTAGATCTAAAATTAAATTTAAGTTACTGAATTTTTGGAAGTCGTATTCCCATCCTGCCTGGTAGGATTTTTTTTGTATACCTCTTTAATACCAATGGGAGGTAAGAGGTGGGGACAGGCTTAGATGGTACTTTTCTGGTATCAGGAAACTTACTGGATTTGATTTATTGTTGTATTTTTGTTTTATTTTAAAGTCATTTAGGGATGATGATGAAACATAGGAGCCCAGTTGGGTCTGTTGAAGAAGGCAACTTAGTGCTGCTCTGCTTTGGCTGTGGTCATTTCAACCATACAGAATTGGGGAAGAATAAAGAAACTGAGCGACAGCCTGTGAAACCCTCTTGAAACATAGGTGTTCTGTGCTTTCAGTGGTGGTACTGGGACATCGTTCCATCTCTCTTGTAGGCTGGACAATAAAAATAGAAGTGCAAAGCTTCTGACTACATCTGTCATTATTTAAAAGTTGGTGTAATAAAAATCGCTGTAAATTTTAACCTTTTGCACCTCATTGGCAAGCATGCAAGTAGAAAACATGAGGAAAAAAACAAAACAAAATGCTTGATAGAAGTGAGATGCAAATTTGACCTGAGTCTCAGAGTAATAATCTTCAGATAAGTGCTGGCTCATCTCTTCTTTTGATGGTATTGGGATTTTTTTTTGGTGTTCATGTGATAATATACTGGAAAAAATTATTTGCTTTGAAACATGTCGAATCTCTTCTGCCCTCCTCCATTTTAAGTCTTTATTTGAAGTCATTTGAATGCTCACAGTTTAGGTAGAGCTGTTGTCAAAATCACAAGGGGCAAAGCAAGCTTTCAACTCAGTGGCATGTAATGAAATTTGCAATAGTCTAGCATGGGTGAAGGTAAGTTTCTCTTTCAGCTGGGAAACAGGAAAAGCTAGATGCAGCACTTTATGCTAGGTCCGATTTCAGATTAAATAAAGCTACGTTTTATTATGGAAAGTTCTATGAGGGCAGCACTGAGAACCTTGCTAAGGATTCATGGGTTGAATTTGCCTATGAAGAAGTTTTCTCATGGTAAAAGGATACAATTTCCAGTTGGGTTTATTGTTATGGTACCCTTTAGATAATCAGATCTACTTGCAGAACAACTGATGCTAATCAGAAGGGCTTAGACAGTCATAGATACAACAACTGCATCATTATTTGGTTTAGGAGAAAACATTAAAAGGACAACCAGTAATAGGTGATGCTATCTTGGGTTTCATGAGTGAGCTTGTTGAACAGACAGCCAAGGCTAATGCTTTTAATCACTTTAAAATAAATGGAAGAATGACCAAAGCAGGATGAGTAGCTCTGGTTCATGGGTTGGATGGGCAGCCTTTGTAACAGAACTGTGGCTTAGCAGTAGGGAAAAGTGCCTAACAGGACACAGGAGTTCTGTTGCCAAGTCTTTCCTAGATGTGGCTGAGAATTGTTTCCACTTCAATTACCAGGACAGCTGCAGCTCTCCCTTTTGGAAATGCAACATGGAGGGGAGTCCCTGGGCAGAGGAGCTCCAGGATGTTACCCTGGAGCCTGATGGAAACTCAAAGTTCTCCTGCCTAAATAAAATCAATATCCCAAGCAAGAGAGAAGAGAATATTATATAGGAAGAGCTCAGTATTTGTTTGGATAAATAACTGCTTCAGGAAGGCTTTTAGGAATAAGCAAAAAATCTTCAGGGGATGGAAAAATCCTGATATGTCAGGAAACGCAGGAACAGGGAGGATTTGCCAACTGTTCAAGCTTGGTTGCAAATTGCAAAGCATGTGAAAAGGCTCTTTTACATGTATATACAAGTTGGTAGGACAGAAAAGTATAAACATGGTTCCAAGATTAAATATTTGGTTTGTGTTAAATTTCAGTGAGGGAGATAGAAGGGCAGTGGCAAGATGGGTGGTGGGGGAGTGTGGTTTAAAAGCAACCTTCAGTGTTGGCAAGGTGGAAGTGGACCTGACTTAGCTGACCCTCCTGGCTTGAGCCAGTGTCTGTGCTGGAGTACAGCATAAAGGCATATGAAATCCAGGATTTTCCTGGTATTTATAGACCTACCCAATCAGGGTGATCCTGTGAGAGGGGAAATACCCATGAAAACGATGGACATAATTTGCTCTCATCCTCCCATGCCTGTCCCCTTCTTTAGTACAACTCTCAATACTGTACAAAGTTACTAAAGCAAATATGAAAAAAATATATATGACATGTCATATATATTCATAGCAGTTCTAGCATATTCTAGCAGTTCATGCTAGACTAATGTAGTGGTCTTCTATTGCTGAGACAGCTGCTAGAGTGTCCTCTTCCAAAAGCTTTGAGTGGACTAAAACTGCACTGTAGTCATTAAACATCTGAAGTAACATCAAAGGATGAACTTGACACTGCAAGTCAATGCAAATGAAATGCTTGTATTTACTAACATCAAATGTTCTGTATATCAAAAAGTATAAGTGGGTTTGAAAACTATTTGGGCAAATTCATAACAGAGAAATTAAACAACACATGTAAGTACGAAATAGCAACATCTCTCAGTATAGTTTCTCTATGCTTTCCCGGCTGTTACATGTATGGTATTGTCCCCTGGCAGTGACAGGTTACTGGGCAGGAGGGACCTTTGATCTGACACAGTTTGTCTCTTTTTCTGTTACTGTTAATTACAGTGATTGGGAACTGATGAGAATGGGAATTATGGTGGGCCATGCTGAAAGGAGAAGTCACTGGGCTGACAGGACAACACAAGTGAATTTTCACACAAGTGAAAAATGTTGTTGGTCCAGGGAGAGAGGGACATTTCGTGGAGAGCTGGGAGATCTTGAGCACTGGCATAATTAAAGTGGTGTGACATCCAGTGGTGTGTGAAATGTGAGAGTTACAGGCTTGGCTGTTTGTTGCTCATCACTTTTAGTAAGAGCAGCTCTTTGGAAGGAGCAGGGAGAAGGATGTCGAAGCAGGAGGACCAGCACCTTGCAGTCACCCTGCAGGGCTGTGGTGCTGAAGGGGAGGGAAGCTGGGAAGGGTAGACCCTAATTAAACAGGCACAGAGGGGAGCTGGCTGAGTGCTGGGAGAAAGGGCGTGCTGATTTTGCAGAAGGAAACAAAAGAAGTTTAGTTTTTTAATCCAGCAGAAACAAAGGCTGAGAGGGTATGTGATCAGTGTCTATAAATACATCTCATGGTAAGAGCAAGTGAGGAGAAATTAGCTCAAGAGTAGATGGATGTAATGTGGTCATAAATACATTTAGGCTGGAAAATTGAAGTGTCCACAGGTATGAGGATCTGGAAGAGTTTGTTCTAGGTCTGATGCTGCCAAAAAAAGCACCCGCTTTTAAGATAGAAAAAAGTGTGAACGTCATTAAATGAAGCGGTGCTTACAATAGCACTAGCCCAGGCTCGGGGAGTTGAGGTCATGTCCAAAAGAAAAAAGAAAGAAAAGACACACTTTCATTCACATTATTGTTCTGTGTGGGTGAGTAAGAAAGTAGCCCGAAAGTGAACCAAAAATAGTTTAATGTCAGGTCTCATAAGCCTGTGTAAGCTAAAATATGTGTCACCATGAGTCATGAAGATGCATGGAGATGCTGTTACCTGCACTGTAAAAATCAAGAGGCCTTTCAAGGATATCTCAGCTATTTTGGGGGAAGTCAACCTCCTTCAATCTATTCTGAGCGTAGGCAAACCAAAGTTGCTATGCCTTTGCTTGGAAAACACCCTGGATTTTCCACAATGCAACATCTTTTTTTTTTTTTTTCCCCTTGTGTTGAATAGTCAGTTGGCTTTGGAAATCTCATCAACAAACCTTGGCTGTCACAGAGAATCTTAATTTGTAAAATCAAATTATGTCTTCTATAGTTTGAAGCCTCTTAATAATAATCTCTCTTCACATTGTAGGAGATGTGAGGAGCTGCTTAGATGGCTTTAAATCTCCAATATGTTTCTTCCTAAAGGAGTTCTCAAAATTATTTGCTAAGTCTGTCATGAAAAATCAACTCTATTTGCATTGGTTCTAATTTTAGCAACATTCTGTTGTGTAAAACATTGTGTCTGCCTTCAGTGTTTGTGTCTTCCAGTCCCCTGGAGCACTGGTGAAACATGGTGAAACCAGCTCAGGTCACTCCTCCAACTAATCCTGCATGCACAGCTGGGGGAAAATTATGGAATTTTTAGGATCCAGAAATGAAAAGCTATAAACCAAGAGCAGCAAACCAAACTTTTTAGGGCAATTAAAGCTGACAGCAACAGGTCCCTCTCTCTCATAATTCGTTCTTACTTTTTCTTGAAAGATTTGATAAAAAAACTCCCAACAAACTAAGAACAATGTTCTCTCCTGTGAAATAAGTGCAGTGAAAATCCAGAGTTGACTGGTTTCCCTCCTTCCCCATCCTCATGAGTGTTTCAATAGTTTGCATCTTTTCAGAATCTAATCCATTTAACTGATTGTTCTCCCATTCCCTGTGTAGAGTCTTTGTGTCCTGAAATCAAAGGGCAGTATTGCTCTTTGCACATGTATGCTGGTCCTGAGGCTGCCTGTGTTCTCCTACTTTTGCCTTAAAAACTACTGTAAAGGAATTTCCTTGTGTTTTCCTAGTTTTACTGGCTGAAAATGAGATGGCAGAACTATTAAATTTTCATTAGACCTGTAATGAGAGTGGCATGAGTGAAATGGACCTCTAGTGAACGACGCTGTTTTGCAATGAAAAGCTGTAAGAGGTGACCTCGTAGCAACCATGCTTATTTAGATCAGTCATTCTATTAAAAAAAAACAAAACCAAAAGCAAAAACACAGTCTTCCCTGAATTACAGGGAGGGAATGGAGGTGAGAAAGGAAAGAAAGTGGGCAGGAGGATTTTCTTCAAAAGAGACTTTGAGGTTTAGCGTTGGGAGTGGGTTAGCCAAGTGTGGAGGTTGTCCTCTGCTAAGACTTCTGCTGGTGGGAGTGGAACTTTGCATTAGCCAAATCACAGGCTGTGGTTTGGAGATGTGGACTCTGTGAACATTTGCTTTAAATTTATGCATATTACTTAATTAGGGCTTCAAATCTCACATCTCTTTAAATGGCAGTGTTTTGAAATCTGAAAAAAATAATATGGTTCATTAAGCATCCTTGGTTTTTCCTCTCTCCCACATTGGTGAGGGAGCTGCTAATACTCATTTAGTTCTTTATTTGAACTGTTTTTTTCTGGCTAGGGAGATCTGAGAGAGAGAAGATAGTGGTATAATTCTCTCCTGGCTGAACGTAGCTGGGGTCTGGAGATTTTATTATCAGATTTCCATTTACAGGGCTGGAGAGTAATGAGGGATCTCAAGCATAGTTTGCGTGTCCGGGCTGAATATTGGCTTTTGTCTAAGTGGGTCAGGATGGACCAGGGGGAAATGGGGCATTTTCAGTAGAAAAGAAATTTGAATTGTCAGGAGGGAGACCTCAGTTAATGAGAAATTGCACCTCATCATTATTGGAAAAACCTGTATGGAAATAATTTATGCTGTTTAATTTCTCTGTTCTTTGCAGGTGTTCCTGTTTGTATGCAGAGGTGCTTCCCATTGTTGTCTCTGCAGCCCAGCCTGGTAGTCTTTGTGCTTTGAGTAGAAGCTATAGGGAACATAATGCAAATGAGTCAAATTGTGAAATGCCATTACAGGGAGGAAGGGATACTTTCCACAACCAGTTTTTTTTCTGATTGTTTGCCTATCAATCAGATCATGGAATACAGTACAGATAGTTCAAGAAATTTTAGGCAGTTCTTTGTATGCTGTCCTGAGCAGGCCAGTGTTACTGATAATAGGGGAGGCCACAATCAAGGGGTATTAATTTTAAATGTGTCTCTTAATTACTAGTTTCAGATTTTTGTTACAGGATGCTTCTTGCATATCAGACATTAGGTAACTATAACTTGGGGCAAAATACTGGTATAGATGGTAGTTAGTATTATGTGTTTATGAAGCTAAAAAACTATTTTGTTTCTGATAACAGAGCATATCAGCCACTGATTTATTCAAATATCTTCATTCTCACATCTTTCTTAAATTGAGAGGAAGGTGTTTTGAAGCGTGGACTTTTTTTCTTGTAAGGCATAATCTTTGTGGCCATCATGGATGTAAGGTAGGGAGAGGCTGAACTGGGTGTAAGTGATGGTGCTCAGGGTAAGGGACAGAAGTCAGTGCTCTTAATCCAGCAAGATATCCTAATTCTTTCCTGAATGTCCCTGGTTACCTGAATTAGGGTAAGATTGATGAGCAGATACAACCTCCTGATTAAACACCTTTTGTTGTTGTTAATGACTCTCATATTATTCTTAAGGCAACCTTGTTTTGTTAGGCTAGCAGTGGATTTCTAATGGATTGTGAGCTCAACCCCCAACCACTTGAACTTGATAATTGTGTCAGGCTACCTGAAGCCCCCTTCCTCAGGGGATCAGGTGGTAAAAAATAATAATGGAGTACAATATGAAGTATTCCTGGCTTCATGTGTTGGGAGTAGGCTGGAACAGAAGTAATAAGTCTTTATCACAAGGGAATATGGTGTGGTCAGTGTGTGGACCACCCTTTGGCTTGTGTTTTAAGTTTTCCAACATACACAAATGTTAGGTTAATGTGTATGAAAGCCAGGAGGAATCACATTCATGAGTCACAGATCTCTATTACTTCTGCAAGTACAAAAGACATTTGGAAGAAAAGTAAAAGGTAACTTGAAAATCAGGTTTTTATCTATTCAGAATGAGCAATAAAGTCATAAATACAGTCAATATGTCTCAATTGCTGCAGTTTGGAATCAAAATGTGTAATTGTGTATCTGTTTTAAAGCATATTAAATTTCAAATTAGTTTTGTCATGAAACTGGAGAAAAATGTAAATTCTTCCAGAGTCATCTGACGCTTTATAGAATAGATTAAAATTATTCCTTAGAAAGGAGTAATGGTTGCAAGAATGACTCCTCACTTAACATTTTCAAATGAAAAATTCATGCTTCTGAGCAACTGCAAATAACCTCAGTAAAACAAAGTTATGTTCATGACAGTGAGGGAATACAAGCTGTCTTGGTGTAAACCATTCTAGAGCAGTACAGCACTGCTTACTCAAAATCATAATTTATTTGTCTCTGGGCAGTTTATTATTGCATTGGATTTGCTCTGGCTGATACTAACAAAACAATTGAAAGCTAGCATATGTTCTCTCCTCCATATGAATTCTGCAGTTAAAAACTGTTTAATAAGACAGTGTCTTAACAGTGTTGAACCTAATTTAATAGCATGTGCTTGTAAATATGTTTAATATCTCCTGCTGTAGCATGTGGTAAAGGGAATATAGTTACATTATTGTCTAAATGTATCTGGAGGGGTTTTGGCCATATGGTTCTGAATCTGTTTTAAAGTAATTATGCCTATTAACTAAAAAAATAAAAAATATTCCCCTCTGAGTTGATTGACATTCCTCCCAGTAAAGCACTCTCATTGCTGATTAGAGGTGTGGAAATAGTAATTTGTTCTAGCATTTAGAAATTTGATTAGACCTCTAATGAAATTGAGTGCCTACACACTGTCTAAATATTCTACCTGACACCAGCTGGATCTCATCCAGTGTGGAAGAACACTTGAAATGTTACTTTACTACAATGTTTTGTGTCTTGAAGTCAACATGCTGCCTGCATACAAATACCCACTTGCTCTTCAGCAGGCAGAGCAAACCTTGTGCCTCCCTGGAAATCGGCATCAGGATGTGATTATTCCAGTGAGCACTGATTGCCTGGCTGCAATATCTGGCTTAGAGTTAGAAAATTAAGGCAACTGTTTATAGAGAAGCACCCATACTACTAACTCTGTAAGCTGGACTTCTTTTCCCACCAGAAAACCCAAACAAGCTGTTCAATTACATTGGTATTTTAAGTTTTGTGTTATTGGGGAAAGACTGGATCAGGCAGTAACATTGAGAGTCATTCAAGTAGAATCTGCTTTGAAATAAGTGAGTTTTTATTCCAGCAATTTAAAACTTGTCTCGCTTCTGTGCTGGTGCTTGACAAGTAGTTAGGAGGGTAGGTGTGTTGGTTGAAAAGGTCAACTTAGCGTAATTAAAGGTTGAAGGAGCCTGCAGCCAGCATTGTAGTTCTTCAGGAGAGGTGGAGCTTGGTGCCTCTTCCACCAGGGCAGAATCCAAGTGCAAGGAAAACAGGCTGCAGCCATGGAGGGTATGCTGGAAACATCTTTCACACATGGCTTAGAAATGCAAGAAGGGAATGGAGGTGGAAGAAGGGTCTCCCTCCATGCCCCTGCTCTTTAGGCCACTTATGCAAAAGGTATTAGATAAAGGTGTAGTTACTTGACCTATTTATCCAACAGAAACTTGCTGTACAAGCAAAAGCAGTTTGACTATCCAGGTCTGTTGCTGTTTTGTATGGGACACTCCTCTGAGTTAAGCTGTGCCTCATGAATACATAGAGGCAGCATCCAGCCATCCAGAATGATTAATTTGTCTTGTTTGAGAAGGTACGTCTATGGTGTCAGTTCTTGTTTCCCAGAAAAGTTGGACAAAAAAAATGCATGGTCTCACCACTGTCTGTATAGAGGTAATGTTGGTTTTTTTGGCTCCTAAAGTTGGAAAGGTCTCAGTTTGGGTTTGGTGACTTCATTAAGAAATAGGGAAAATAGACTGGAGGGCAATGGAGAACCTTATTAGGCAGTGCATGTTATTCACTCTTCCATAGCTACAGAAGTCTTTATTCAAGCAGGGTATAAAAGAAGTGAGTTTATTATTTCTTTATTACTTTCTGGTGCTTTTTTTTGTAGAGTTGTTAGGTCACCAAACTGTAGCAAAAGCCCTCTTAGTAAAAGTGTAGGCAGTCCTCTGAGAAAATGGTAGCAGCTGCCAGCAGAGGCTGGAGGTAAATCTGAAGTTCTGTCAATCTGCTGGCCTAGGTGGCTGGAGAGAGCAGGAGTAGCTGATCTGTCTCTGGACAAGTCCTGTATTTACATGCAATAAATCTTCTCTAACAGTTAGGAGTCTTCATTTTTGAAAATCAGCATATCCTTTAAGCTGTGTCATGAAAATGCATTTATATCTTTGGTCTTTAGTACCACCAGCTCAGCTACATTAAGTCAGTGTGTTTTGGAGATTGTATCTCACTAATGACTCACTTTAGTAAGATGCAGCTTAAGATGCAAAATATTCTTAAAAAAAAAAAAAAAAAAGAAGAAGAAAGGGGAAGAAACTGCCTGACTGCAAGAATTCTTATGGTTGTTCCAGCAATTCGGTGGCTTGCGAATGTGCTGCTGACATGAAGCCTTTCCCGTCTGTCTCTTACCCAGACTTTCCCAGACTAATCAAATGTAAAACAGTGTGTCAGCTCCCTGCTCATTGTAAAACAGTCTCCTGCCTTTGCAAACAGGACTCCTTGGAGAAATTATTTGTTCTATTGGGTGACCATTTTAGGATCAGGTGAAAAATGAAAAGGCCTCACCCGTGGTTTTCCATCCGTGGCCCTAGCACCTATAAGATTTTTCTGGGCTTCCTTCAGGGAGACTGTGTAAGAAGACTTACTTCAATAAACTCAGACGCATGGTGTGGATGCCACCTCCTTCTGAAAAATGCTTACAAATCAACTAATCTAAAGAGGCTTAAACTCCTGGCTTAGACAGCAAGGCGCTTGCTCTTGGAAATTGTACCTTTAGGCTAGAGGTAAAGCGTGTTAGTCAGGGAGATTTTATTTTCATCTGGCACATTCTCTCTGTTTGAGTCATCAGCCGAAGAAAGATGGCAAAAAAAAGGTGCTTCTCTTAAAGCAGGAGGCTCTTGCTCCTTTTGGATGTCCAGGAGGGCTGTCTCTTCCCAGGCAGAGCAAGGAGAACAGCATCAGTGAGCCTTAGGCCATTTGAACTGTCACAAAGATGGTCAGTGATCATCAGTTGTATGCAAGCATTTGTCCAAGAAACTTGTGCCAAGGGGGCTTCTCATTTACTATTAAAAGCTTTCCAGTGGATTAACTTAAAATTTTGAGGAACAAATTTTGCTATAAATTAGAAACCTTGTAACAGGCGCATGTTTTAATATTTTGATGTTGTCTTGAATGTTATGGCAAACAGCATTGTTAAAGTTCTTCATGGTGAGGTAGCATAGCCAATATGTGCTTATATTCTTCCAGTACCATCTATCTAAACAAACATTGTCTGCCCATTAGGTGAGTAGTGAGGGTTCATAAATATATTGTCTTTATGTTTTAAGGCTTAGGAATTTTTTTTCTTCACCTTTTTCAAATCTAAATTGAGGAAACTTCTGATGAGGTGCATTCAGAAAAGGGGAATAATAACACTGGCTTCCTTAAACCATGTTAGTAAAGAATTAAAGTGTAATGTACTTCAGATTCTGAAGTAAATTATATGATACCACTTTTGTTGAATAGGGAGTGTAGAAATGTGCTCACCCAGGCACTAAGAAGCTCCATAACATGGTCTGCATCATCTACATTGGATTAGCACAATGCTTATTTCTGTAATGGTCCAGTCTAGCTAAAATGCCTTCTTGCTTAGGGGATGCCAATTCCTATCTCTATTAGAAAATAGGTTCCATTTTCTAATAGGACTTAAAGAATAAGTAGTATTTTTGAACCAATCTGTTGCAGATACATGAGAGCATTAGGGCAGATACCGTGGCTCAGATTGAAACTCAGACTCCGGTCTCTGACAGTGGCCAAGGGAAGATATTGAAGAAAGGAGCCACAAAGTGGAACAGTTTGTTATGCAATCCCACAGCACTATCTCCCAGGCTCCAAGTATTTGCCATTTGAAAACTTCTTGAGCTGAAGGTGAATTTGCCATATTTAGTAACTGTTCTTATATTTTTCCTCCATGAGCTTGAACACTTCACTTTTAAACACACGCTGGCTTTTTGTCCGTAGCATCTTACAGCAAGGATTTCCACAGCTTAGTTGCACATTGTGAAAAAGGCTAAGTACCTCTGCTTGAGCTTGTCGCCTGCTGGTTGGTTCATAATCTTTTTATGGGAGGTGGCAGAAGCACACTATGCACGGACTGTGACAGCAAGGAGGCCATCAATTAAAATTATTTGACATGCTTGTGACAGCAACATCAGCAGTTCAGAGTTGCTGTTTCCAAGACTCAAGCTACTGTGTTTCACAGTCCTGTATGAAAAAGATGGCAGAGAACTAGCTGAGGGAGCTCCAGTACTGAGCAGAGCACATTTCCCTCTTCAATCTGTGTGAGAGAATTTTGTTTTCTGAATTTTGTCGAGTTACTTCCATGACGCTGAAGGTAGTTCCTGCACACAGATTCAAAATAACTGCTATGATCATTTGGTACATAAAAGGCAGGGGAAAAGCAGTTTGAAACCCCATGCTTGTGCCATTTGCTTGACTTATGTCTCTGAGTAGAATTTGTTTTTATGTAGTACTTGGTTAGTGAAGGGTGCTTGGGAATGTATATCTGCAGCAGTATTTGCTACTGAGCAAAGAGATGGTCCCCTAGAAATATTTATCGAGCTGAAAACACTACAAGGACACAGACTTATCAAAAGGGGTTGTTGGTGGGGACGCATGCTAAGTTTGTTTCTGGAGTGTGGGGCTTCTGTTCATGTACCTATTCCCTGAAATGCAACAAAGAAGCACCTGTGATACGCTCCAGGTAGCAAAATGTGTCTCTGCAGCAGGTTTGCTGCTCTTCTGATAAAATTTAGACATCCAGGACTTATTTGTCCTGGCCAATTAGGGGTGCAGGCAGAGTGCACCTTCTACTGAATTTCATAAGAACAACTACAAGAAGAGTAAGCTGTACAGTGACATTGCAGGGTGAAAAGTAGTGGAGATGCCTGGGAAGCTGGATTGTGTGATCTAAAATCTCATAGTTACAGGTCAAACAGGTTTTCACATTGAAACCTTTGCCTTCTTGAGTTAAATTCTGTCGTGGATTTCCACCATACTTGGCTTGTTAAGATTTTTCAGTGTTTGGTAGTCTGTAAACGTGAAATGTTTGACATTAGTCACAAACATTGCTTGAATAACACCTCAGGTGGCAAAATACTTCATGTGGCCAGGAGACCAGTGCAGGAGACCTTGTTGCTTTTGATAGTCTATCATGCAGGTAAGTTGAAGCTGGGAAGGAAACAATTTTAGTGAGCTGGTGCAGAGGTCAGAGCCCAGCTTCCTCCTCTACAACTGTGGGGGAGACTGAGATGCTAAGCAGATGAGGATACTGTTATTATTTTTTTCCATTACAGTGCAAAGGTAGGACTCCATACATGCTGTGGGCAGATCTCTTTATGTTCGCTCTGAGCTGTCAAGCTTCATCCTTTCAGCTGGAAATTCAGCAGAGGCTGACTTAACATTTGTCTGGTTTCTCAAGGCTGTTGTGCAGCAGAGCTTCATGTGCCTGCCTGACTTAGGAACTGTTAACCAAGGATTTCTTCATCAGTGAAGGCAAGAACTTCTTTAAGGCTGACTAGTAGAAGAGCAGCAGTTGTGCTAATGACTGCAGTGTAGGCATAACCTCAGGAGTCTCACTTTGGTAAAAATCGAAATCCTAATGTTTTAGGGCCCACTGTGCCTAAAATGTCTCTCTCTCTGTGCTCTTTGTCATAATGAATGCAACACCAGTAACAAAGAGGAGAGATGAGAGAATGCAGCCTTGATGATGGTCCCTAGTTAAAAATTCACCCAGTCTGTTTTTGTTGTAACATGCTGTTAAACGCATCTTCTTTTCTATGAACTCTTAGTGATGATGGTCTCTACTGAAACACTGTAGCCCTTGAGGATTTTCTAGCATGAATTACAGTGGAGTCCTTTCAAAACTTTCTTTAAAAAATGGTCCGAGTGTTGTGTAGTGTACTGCCCTTACATCAATTTAGTTTTTCAGTCATTTAGCATCTTTGAAATACTTGGAAAAACCAAAACCAAACAACAGAAGTCACCACACTCTGGGCCACTTTCTTAACAGTAGGAGGATGCCATTATGCATTTACAGTATGGATGGATACCATTCTATTTTGCTTGCTTACAAGGCATGTCTTTTTAGACAATACTTCTATTAAAAATTCGGTAGAGCATCCTTGGGAGACAGTTCTGCCCAAGATACATGATGGATTTGCATAACCCCAGGGGTCTTTCTCTCTTTTTGTTTTTTAATCTCCAATTGGCAGTATGCCCAATAAATAAAATGTGTATGTGTGTTTATGAATTGAAGTACTTAACCATTCACTTACTGTATTCTGAAGAGGCTCTGCTCTCAGTCATTACTTTAGGTATTCAGGCCTGTCAAAGCAGCTGCTGTTCTGTCTGTACTTTCTAGCAAACATTTGTTGTACCTGTTGGCAGTGTTCTGCTGCATGGATCCAACTGGGAAGTCAATCCAGTCTCCCCATAAGAGGATGGAGGCCACACGTGTGACCACAGTCACTGCCCTTGCCCACACTGAGCCTGCAGCCTCCTGAACCCTTCTGGCAGAGGAAAACCAGGCTTGATTGGATGGGCTGTGCTCAGGCAGGACAAGGCAGCCCTCTGCATGGAGGCAGGGGATTAAAGGATATGCTGTGCTGCTTCAGAGGGCCTTTCTTAACACGCAGGGCTCCTGTCCTGGCTCATGAGGAGGCAGATTAACTCTGTGCAGTTTTGCCAACTTAATGGCTAAAGGCTATGTTCTCCAAACTAGATAATACTGGTCTGTCTCAGTATGTCAGATGTGGACTAAACCTGAAGGTGGAAGGGAGCCAAGGTACAGATGAAACAAGTCCCAGCTAAAACCACTGAAGTTTTCTAACTTTTGCTCTTAATATCTGGTGCTGTTGAAACATAGAAAATGTTCTTCTGCCCTGCTTGTAGTGTATTGAGTCATCTAGACATTCACTCACAAGATCTTGTGTCCTGAGGGCAGTTCTTGAGGAGCACACAAACTCCAGTGTTACTGCTGGGTGTGCAGGGAGGGAAGGAGGTGAATTTCTCCATGGATGGAGGAGGGAAGCATTTTTTCCTCCTTTTTTCTCTTGTCCCCATAATTTTTGTTTTAGTTTTGGTTTTTCTGTTTGGTTTTTTGAGTGATTTTTTGAAGGCTGAAGTAGACTAGAAGACCATTTGTTGTCTGCTCATGATACATGTTTTGCTAGTTTTCAGACCAACACCTGGTTAGCCATGAAGTCCTGTTAGTCTATGGTGTAAATTCAGGCCTTTCCATGACACAGTTGTTCTCATCCTGAGTTAGACCTTCCTTTTTTTGTTTTAACCAGCAGGCAGCTGGCTAACTCTGATTTGGGTGCCTGTGCTTGGTCAGTTGAGTTACATCCTTGGTACCTGAGAACAACTGGGGCATGAATAAGAAGTCAGACTTTGAGGTTTGGCTTATATTAAATGGAAGTGATTCTGAAGCAATATGGAAGTAGAAGTAGCTGCTTATCTCTCATCCTTTTTAGGTGTTAATAACCAATGTTTAGGTTTGACTTGGCACCATTAGTTGAGCAAATTTTCTTGTAAAGGTCTTTCCATTTTTTAATTTAGGAGCTTCAGTCTTACTTGCACAGCTAGATGTACTCTGAACTTCAGTCAGTATTAAGTTACAGGTGTGTCTTTAACTTGGTAAAAAAAAAAATCTGTGAAAAACAGTTCAGGTTTCTTGAATAAAGAAGTGTTTTTCACCTTACTTGTTACTCTGATATTTGACTTGCGGTCCTTGTCTGTCTGCTCCCAGTTGCAGTTGGAGGTTGGTTTTGGTTCACAGGAATGATCTCCAGGTCAAGGAGAGGGATACAGCAGTAGGAGTAGGAAGGATGCAGATGTAGGTTTCCTTTATGGAAAAGGTGACAGGCTCTTCTGCCAGTAACTTCGTGTTCACTGCTGAATTTTTCTCCCGTGGGCCGAGTGTACCGGATATCTTTCAAAGAGCAAGGAACCATTGTGGGATTTCTCCTGCCTGACCATCCATCTTGGGTTGGGTAGAAATTGCTGACCTTTGGTTTCTAATTAGTATGGATTGTGTACTTAATAGCTGGTAGAGGGATGGGAATTTGGGATAGGCTTCCTTTTATTGTGTGAAATCCAAAAGGGCTGTAACCTGTTACCAGAGAAAAAGCTCTCCATCAATTGTACTACATTGGCTCTCTTCCCAGCTCTTTGCACCACTTCATCAGCTGTGAGGCACAAAGATGCCAAATTCTTAATGTTAAAAGTTACTGGTTTAAGTATTTTGAAATGCTTTTCCATTTAAAAAAAAGATTTCCTGCTGTGTGACTTCCTCTGCTAATTTTCATCTTTATGGCTTAGTTTGCATTTTTGGAGTTGGACAGTCTGTTAAGAGGAAGAAACTGTTGCAAAATCACTTGAAATACCCCTAACAAATGACCGTAGGCTAGGACTTTTGCTTTGTGAACTCTCAACATTTTGGCATTCTTTGTTCTGAACATTTCTTTTATTGCTTCTGGAGTTATATCCTGGGTTTAATTATAGGAATGGGTCAGCTGTAAGGAGGAGTTCTGCACTGTCAGCAAACAAAGTGTTATGCATCATTCAAATCATTGCTCTTCACATTTTTGTCTTTTGGCTTTTCTTTTCCTACAGAAATTGTTTTGAACAACAGGACACCAAGGTTTACCCTTGAAATGTGCATCTAAATTTTTGAAGTTGCAATGCAAACTTTATGTGAGATGAATTGTTAATATGTTCTGATGCTACAAAACTCCCAATTTTATTACATTAGATGCCACAAACAGATTTTTTCTTTAAAGAATGATACATCAATAAATTGTTGTCAATAAATGTCAAAATTTCACAGCTTTGCTGAATATACTTCTTTGTTCTTGTCAGAGTCTCCCAGGAGAACTGACATGTGAAGACAGGTAAACTGTGACTATTGAGTTTTCATTTTAGTCAGCAAGACTGTGTGTCACTTTAATTATTACAGTAATCCTCTGCAAATCTACAACAAATAATAAAGTTACCACCTAAAATGAATTGGATGCATCCTGAACTTCTGCCACATTTCTAAACTGCTCTTCCTCTGCCAAGTTGGGTGGCTAAATTAAAATGCAACTTGGCATGCACAGAAATAAACAAAATCCCTCCTGCATCCTAAGGAAGAGTTTGAATAAAAGTAGATGCTAAGACACAACCAGTGTTCAGACAGCTTTTATTTTAATGCTTTCTTCTGTTTTCAGTGAGGATGGAATAAGCAGGTGGTCCAGTATGACTGTATGACTAAAATTATGTTACAATTTACTGAAAATCAGAGCATTTGACTGTAATTAGAGCCAGTCGAGGCAGACCGTGTTCCAGGATCCAAGAACCAAAAGTAAAAATGTGTTCAGTAACAACAGTGGGAGTAGGAGAAACCAGTTTGTAGGTAGAGTTCTAACCAGCAGCAGCAAATAAGGCTGCTTGTAATGTGAACTACAGTTCAAGGCATTTGTGTCTGTCAGCTGAAAACCAAATGTGAGCTCAATAACATTAAGTCTGTGAGATTGAACTGGTGTATTTTGAGTTTGAAGAACTTGTAAGATAAAGCTGAGACTGGGGAAAAAAATGATTCCTTTGAGAAGATTCAGCCTCAGATAGGGAATCCTAAATCCAGTTCTCCACTCCCACCCAGTGACAGACTTTACTCAGATTATTGCTGCAGAGGATAATAAGTATTTTGAAGAGATAGACCACTGAATTTAAATAACAGAGATCCTTACAAATGCTAGATGGTAGCAAAATTGCTTGTAGATTACAATATGAGAAAAAGTCTAATACATAATAAGTTACTCATTACTTTCCCCCAAAAAAACCATTTCTACTTGTTTAGGAAAAAGAGTCTGTTCCTCAGGAGAAGATAATTTTGGGATGCCCTTAGGATTTATACTTGATCTGGTGTTGTTTATTATCTTGATGTTTTGACAGTGGTGGCAGGTGTTGTGAGACTGGAGGCTCTGAGCCCCTTTATGAATGTTTCCCAGACACTTGCACTGCTCTGGGAGTTTGCAGGGACACAAGTGGCAGCATTGCCATGGCTCACAAAATTCCCTCTTGAATGTTTCTTGCCATGTGTGTAAGAAGCCCCCATGCACCCATAGCAGTGCAGCCACCTGCTTCTTGCCTGTGTTTTCTGAAATGGTGTATATTCAGCAGTACTTCCTAACGCTGCGGTTTGGTCAGCCCCACCAGCTAGCACTTCCATTCTCAAACAAAGCAGCCTCCTTTTACAGCTTGCTAAAAATAGCCATTTCTTTAAAGCCTGAGGACACGGTGACTCACGTGGCGGTGAAGAGGAAGAAAGGTTATTTCTTTTGCTTCAGGCTTTGGGAGGAAAGCCGCTGTCCCCGTGCCAGCTGGGCTCATGCTTGCTCCCCCGTGGCCTTCATGGCCACATCACCAGCCCTAGTGGCTCTGGCATTCCTTGCTGTGCCACCGCACCCTGGCAGCTGCAGGTGCCACATCCCAGTGCCCATCTTGGCTCTGGAGGGAAGGGTGTGCAGTCACTGCCACAACTGAAAATAAACCCGTGAGATGGCAAGCTGCAGATTTGTGTCTGTGGGCTTGTGCGGAGCTCGCCCAAGGACGAAGGGATTTCTTACCGTTTATAGCTGGCAAAGGGGAAAGGCTCCTACTTTGTCACCATCCAGATTCCTGATGAAGCTCCTGACACCATTGCAAGTGCAGTTTAAGGACAGGGAGAAGTCACAGGTAGAGCTTACGTAGGATTTTTCGTGGACTCCTGCGTCAGCTCTGCCGTGCTCCGCAGAGGTCTGGTTCTGCTGTCTGACACCGCAGTGTGACAGTGACACTGAATGCTGCTAAACCTGCCCCAGGCTCTGGCTTGCAGCAGCCCCTCTCTCAGGAACGTGCTCAGGACACTCTTTGCTGCTTTGAAACCCTTCATCATCGCATGCCCTCTGAGGAAACAGCCCTCAAAAAGGTACTAGCCCTAATGTAAATGGACATGGTTCTTACTCCAGCAATGTGTTTCTGGAGGATCGTGAAGCAGAAAATGACTGGTAGATGTGCACACAGCATTTTAGTTGCTGAGCAACCTGTTTCTTGCTTTAGCCTCTTAGCAAGAGAATCCAATTTCAAATAAGATATTTGGGACCCTGGCTGGCTTAGTGATAGTGTAACCTGCAAAGACTACTTAGACAAGAAAACAAAATGGCTTTCTTGGAAAACAGGAAGCTTTGCAAAAATTTTCACCATAAAGGATCATATATCTGCACTGTTGCTTTCTAATTCCCACAAAGCATTTTTTATGTCTGACTTCTTGGGTAGACCTTAAATTGTTGTTCTAGATAAAGCATGCCCAGAAGCAGTGGTTCTTATCTACAGCCCAACAAAGCCAACATTATCTTTCTCAATGCTTGTAAACTTCACGTTTTTATTAATAGCATCCCAAGAACTTGTGCAACCAGATGATGCTTGCTTCTTTTCTCCTCACAAGCTTGTTTTAACCAGTTTTAATAAAATAAAAGCTTTGGCAAGAAGGCAAAATAATCTTTCTTGTTGATGGAAGGGACAAATATACACTTATAATATCAGAAAAACCCAGCTCCCTGTAACTGCCTAGTGATAAGACTTGTCAACTTGAATGATCATGTTCATGCTTTTGGGGTTTTGTTCTTGTTTTGTATGTTTGTCTTCTCTTTTTTCCCAGTCTTGTTTTTTTTAGAATTGCCACCACCCAAAAGGAGTTGAATTTCCTTCTTTTTGTAGTAGATTTAACACATATTTTTCATGTCTGACTGTCTCCTGGACTTTCTGTCATCATTCACAGGAATTAACTGTTGATACTTGCCTGTATTCATCCACCCAAGTACCGTTTCCTCCTTTCCTCAGCAGTAGCTTATCTGCAGGCTCAAAGAAGTAATAGCAGTCACACTGAATGGGAAAACAGGGGAATGGAGCCCAGATCCTGCTAGAAGCAACAAAGGGTTTTTTTTGCCATGGTCTGGCCTCAAGGACCACCTTTGCAGAGCCTGAAGAAGGTACAGATCAGCCAGCAGGATGGAGAAGGTTCAGCTCTGGTTTAGACCTGTACTCCAGCAAGAGCTGACAGTGTACAGGTATCCAAGTTGTGTCACTCACACAAGCTACTTCCTCTAGATTATTTAGTGTGAAATAAAGGTTTTAAACTTTAATATCCAGATAACCTTCATAAAACAAGTAAAATCCAAGCTTGGATCCAGTCTTGGAAAACATTTCTTAATGTTGGCAGAAATGACTGGCTGCTAGCAAGACTGGGTATTTGAGGGCAGAAGATGTCTTCCTGTGCTTTGTGTAGCTGTGTGAGGAAGGGGTTGCATGTGCAGATATCAGGACTCTCTTCTCTGTTTCTTCATACTTTAGATTAAGTACTTTTTATACATGAGAAGTATTTTACAGGATTTTTGAGGCTGTGACAGTAGGCAGCAGATACAGGAAGTTGTCTCATGGCTACTGGGCTTCATGCAGTAGACCCAACTTAATTCTGCATCTTTTAGCAACTAATTGTTCCAAAGTCACAAACTCAATTGTCCTGTGAGAGTTTGCTTTGGAACATCTTTCCTTAATAATCATTGCTGATTTTTGCATGTTATTTCTTAATCTAATTTAGAAAGGACAGAATGTTTTTAAGGATCGGGACAATAGTTACGCAGCTCCAGTGGCTTAATTTTCCTGTGTGGTAATCAGTGGCACATTCATTATGGGACTGGCACTGCTGTTTGTGCACACAGCAGTTAAGCCCAAAGTCTCCCTGCTAAGGGTATTTAAGAGTAATTTGTTATGGAAAACTTCAGACTTTTTTGTTAGAGGCATGAAATACTTAGTATGCAAATCCAATACTGCTGTTTATGGATAACATATTAAGAGTCACCAACACTATGGTTGCAATTAGGGACTTGAGACAAGTGTGCAGCCAGCCAGATAGGTGGAAAATAACCATAAAGGGGAAAAGAAGAAGCAACTGCTTTAAATTATTACAAGGAAAATTCAGATTAGACGTTAGGAAAACTTTAACAGTCTGAGGAGTTAGTCACTGAAATAAGTGACCCATGAAAAGGAAGGAACCTCCAGGAGAATTGGACCAACACTGGTCAGGAATCACGTGGACAGTGTTTGTCCTGCCCTTGATGAGTCGGAGGAGCAGGCAGCCTCCCCAGGTCTCCTTCACTCCTCTAGCCAGCAACACAGTTTATCTTAGTCCAGTTTCTTATCCCTAATAAATCAAAGAAGTCCTCTGGCTCTTGTTACACTATCAGCTTGTTCTGCACTAAATATATCCCCCTGCCTTGTAGCTGGGGTTTGCACACCTAGGGTCATGCTGCGTGCAGTGTGCTCTGAGCTCAGCAGTGAGCAAGGTGGCCTTTTCATCAGGTTTCTAAAAAATGCATGTAACTGGGTCTTGCTGGTTTGCTTTTCATGTCAATATTTGGCACATAAAGTTCCTATGCTTATGCTTTTGACAACACTAAGGATCTCATCAGATGCTGATATTGAAAGAAAACCTGCATATTGCCTAAAATTTCCTGAGTGTGGAGTTTTTTCCCCTCTGTTTTCAAACTTCCATTCAATCCAGTAAAATGGCTAATTTTAGCATCATGCCAGATGTTTTGTTGCTATTGTCTGTGTATCTTCAAACTGGTCTGTAAACCAACATGGATTAGATTTTTGGGGTTTGTTTCTGCCTTACCCCTGCCCAAAATTGGTGCTGTTCCTCGCCAAAATGAATGCTATTCCTTCATGCAAAGTACAAGGGATGCAAAGCTGATCTAATGTGGTGTGGTGCCATACATCTTCAGTGAATACCCAGGGAGCTTTAAGAAGAGAATGGAATCCAGATCTTGAAGGTCTCACCTTGTGAGGTGAATATGTAATTTCTGACAGTGACTGACCTATGTGACTGTTTTGCAGGAAAAGAGAGTACAAGTCTCCGCACCGTTGACAAGAGGACCAAGTGCCTTTATACCAGAGAATGAAGTAAGTTTGCAGTTAGCTGGGCTGGGTGATAGTTTTGGAAATAATGACACAGAAGAATGGTTCTATGACCCTGCTTGTTCCATGGAACCTGGATGAGCTCCCTCAAAAGCAAAAGCAATAGTTTCTCTGGAGCAGGTTCCAGTGGGTAAGACCCTCCCCATCCTTTCACACAAGTGGTACTGTTTGACATCTTTTCTGTCACCAGCATTTCTGGAGACAGCCAGGAGTGACAGCTCTGCTCTTCTAGGGGGGTTGTGAATATGTTATTTATAATGCCAGACCTGAGGGGAAGCCTGTCCAGTATTGCAGCAATGTAATTATGTAGCTATCAGAGAGGTGCCTGACCTTCACTTTGAGAGAGCCTGCAAATATGACTTCGCTCCTTAGCTCTTGGGAGGATTTATGGTTGAAAAGTAGAGGTGGATTTCAGACTCTAGATTTCTACCATGACAAATGCCGACTGTGGTTTGTTAAACAAAGACTACCTTCCTCCCTCATTCCTTGTCATGAAGTTGTACGGTGAGTAGAGAGGGTTTAGTGACAGAATAGTAACAAATAGTAACACACTGAAGTGATAGTAACACTACTGGTGTCAAAGGCTGCTTTATTGTTGCAATGGAAAGAATATGGGCAGAGAAATAATGACTTAATTGTAAAGGTTCCTATTAACATGCCACAAGGCTTTGAAAGCAGAATTTAAAAAAAAATATGTCTCTGGATGGAAATAAATCAGGAGGAAGTACATGCACAGTATGAAGATAGAGATGGAGATAAAGCTTAGAAATAATGATATGGCATATTGCTATGCCTAACATAGCAACAGCACAGTCCTACAGGATTATGTTTTGATTCTGTCAGCAGAATTTCTTTCTATAACTTGCACTGTTACCAGGAAAATTCCTGACAAGCTGGAGAAGATTAGAAACCTTACCAGAGACACAAAAAATATGATTTCCCCAAGAAACCACTAAATGAGACAAGACTCTCTTAAGTACACAGGAGATACATTTGCTGAAGAATAAAAGGGACTCTTAGGAGTGGAGCAAGGAATATACAGGGAGATTAAATGGTCTCTAATGTGTGAATAAAATTCTGATGGTCAAAACATTATTAAGAACAACTGAGAAGGCATCAGTTTGGGTATAAAACACAGAAAAGCTGCCATAGTGAAGATACATATGTAAAAATGGTGGAGCTGCCTAACTGCTTCTCCCCTTTCTTTCTGGGCCTACAAATTAAACCAGGAAGGTACAGTGATGAGAAATGAAAATGCAGTATGTTTGTGTTTCTTTGTATGTAACTTCTATATAAGATGTGATAGAAAAATATTTGAAACATGGTCCACTCATCAGCCCATCATAAGGAAGAAAACATATTTTAAATAGAATATATCAGCAAAAGCATTGTGCTTCTTGGGTTTAGGCACTTTTTAGCTTCATGTGCTGTAAAACAGCTAAAATGTGTTCTCATTTCATGGTGTTTGCAATAGTAAGCTGGCTGGTTTATTACAGCACAGTGTCAGAATAAATACTGGGTATTCTCATCTTGTGCTTGTAACTTCAGTGGTGAACATGTTGAGAATGGCTGTTCCTGGTGATAAACACTGAGTAATAGCACTTGTGCTGTGTCAGGGCTTGCAATGCAAGAGCCACTTACTGTTCTGCTGTTTCATTTCATCTTGTGCCTAAGGTTTGGATTGGTTGGAATAATTAAAGAACAGCTTTTGTTTAAAGAAAGCATTAAATTCCTATTCTAAATAATACCTGAATGTTATGGACAAATTAGCATTTGATCTCCTCTTCAATTATGCAAGCACAGAAGGGGTAGATTGCCAGGCTGTTTCTATAATTTGGTTACATAATCCAGTTCCTCTCCATTAATTTTGAAATTGATTTTAGGGCTGAGCACTCAGATGTTGTGTGTCTATACAGGTCGCCTTCCATAAAGAATTTACTTTCCATTTAGCTCTTACTTACTTCCAGCTCTCTGTACAGGTTTGATTTCAGCATCTGCAATTTCCTCTGTTTCTAGAAGATGTATAGAAAAATGGTTTGGGATTTTTTAGAAATTTATAAAAATAACAGGGGTTCAGTGTAAGGTGCTCTTCAGTTCCCACTGTACAAGCAGGATCTGGGTGTGTGTGTGTATTTGCATTAATGCAGGCATGTACGTTTGCAAATACACATCCAGAACTCCATCATTGTCTTTAAGTCTGGACACAGATAAACCTTTCATACCGCAGTGGGTTTTCCCCAGGGCTAAAGCTAGAGAAAATCTCTCCCTCTGTTAACATTTCTCCATCTGATTTTCAAGGTTATGCAAGCAAACGGTTTGGATGAACGTACTAATCTTCTTGTGGAAGAATATTCTACATCTGGTCGCCTGGACAACATCACACAGGTCATGAGTATCCATAGTCAGTACCTGGAGTCTTTCCTCCGCAGCCAGTTCTATATGCTGCGCATGGATGGGCCCCTTCCTTTGCCCTACAGGCACTACATTGCTATCATGGTATGTACCAACAGGCTGGGTGCCTTCTCCTGCTGATCTGACTTCTGTATTTTAAAAAGGGAAGAATTTAGAAAGGAGAAATTAGGGTGCTATTTTGACAGAGGCTGAATTTTTTGTTGTAGGTTTTTATCACAATAAAACATGCCTAGCCAGAAGGTTTTCAGTGAGAAGGGAGAATTGGCAACCTGCATCATTCCCTGTTTCCCACAGTGATGCATTTCTCACATGCCCACATCCCTGTGCAGCAGTAGAATGAGATACAGTGGACTCAAGTCGCAAGTATTCCAGATGGACACCAGGAAAACAATTCTGTCTGTGAGGATGTTGAGACATTGCAGCAGGAACCCAGAAAGGTTCTGTGATCTCCAAGGGTGGAGATCTTGTCTGGACTAGGCTCCAAACAGCAAGTTCTAAGTCAGCCCTGTGAGCAGATGATTGTCTTCTAGTGATCACTTCCAACCTAAATTATATTTTGCAATCCAGAGTAATCAAATGTATTTTTTTTTGGAGAATCCTCCATACTGTGTAGAAATGCATTGCAATGCATTTGCACAAGGCCTTTTGGAATGACATTGTACTTTTGTTTTGTGTTATTAACCTGTCTCCCACCTGCAGCAAAACCGGATTACACACTAATGTGCTGCACTATTCACTCTGTGTTTAACTATTCCAGGCTGCTGCCAGACATCAGTGTTCCTACCTAATAAATATGCACGTTGATGAGTTTCTGAAGACTGGCGGGATTGCAGAGTGGTTGAATGGTTTAGAATACATTCCCCAAAGACTGAAAAATCTGAATGAAATAAACAAACTTCTTGCACACCGGCCCTGGCTGATCACGAAAGAGCACATCCAGGTACCTCTTCAATCATGCCCTGTGAATACCAGTAAAAGTCTGGTAAAAAGAACTGCCAAGAACTGTGAAAATGCCTGGTTAGGCATCATTATCCTGAGTTTAAAAGTTCAGGGAAGTACTAGTGCACCAAACAAGCTGATTCTCCTGTGTGACAAAGCCAATATGATTTTCTTTTTAGGAATAGCATTGGCTAAAATAGCCCAAAAGAAAAGAAGTAATATGTTAGGTGTCTCTTTTTTTATCCAGTGAGAGTTTGTGTGCAAGGGGAATATGGTATTATTGGAAGAAAGAATTGATCCCTTTTTGAAATGTGTAGTGTTTAATAGAAAAGCTGGGGGCCAAAAGAAGTTTTATATTTACACTTTTTTTATTCTCATTTCAGAAACTTGTCAAGACTGGGGAAAATAATTGGTCTCTTCCTGAACTGGTGCATGCTGTTGTCCTGTTGGCACATTATCATGCCTTGGCAAGTTTTGTATTTGGTAGTGGCATTAATCCAGAGAGAGATCCGGATACACCTAATGGAGTCAGACTTATAGCAGTCAACAACTTCTGTGTCTGTGATCTTGCCAATGACAACAACATAGAAAATGCATCCCTCACAAGTAGCAACTTTGGGGTTAGTGTTGCAAGAAAATTCTTTTGCTTACCTCTGTCTTGCATTAGAAAACTTTTTTCCATTCTTTCCTTTTTAAGTTTTAGTTTGAATTTTTTTTTGTCTACTTTAGAGGAGTGCTTGAGTCTGGTAATTCTTACATACATTCTGGCAATTTCCAGTGCAATCTGTTGAAAACCACACTGTAACAGTGGATGGTAGTCAGAGCAATGTGACTTTGATAGTTAATCTCACCACCCACCGGGCAAGACTAAAACTTTGCTTTGCAGAAAGCCTAAAATCCTGACTCCTTTAGACAGTGTGGCATTGACTGGATCATTGTTCCATCCATGTTCCTAACATAGGGAGTGAAAAGAAAAATGGAAAAAAAAAATAGAAGTAGTAGTAGTAATAATAATATAATAATAATAATAATTTTTTCTTCAAGGCCTACAGACATGAAACAATTTGAAACACTTCCATGTAGTTGGGAGGAAATGTCTGAAATAAAATTACTCAATTCTTCATGCTGGTGTGCCAGTCTTGAATCAACAGAGAACTTTGATTACTAGCTAATTAACTTGATTAATTTGATTACTAGTTAATTAACTGGACATTTTTTCCTGAAAGGTGCTCTAGAATGCTTTTGAAGACATGCCCTTGACTTAATGCTGACAGATGAATTAGCCTCATTGCCTTTGATGGAAGATCAGGATTATGAGCAGAGTTGCTAGATATAATTTTTACAATTAGCAGTAGAATGTAAGCATGTCATCACACAGTTCAATCACTGTGTCCTTAATTTCTGGGCTGTAAAACATGCCAGCTCATGCCATAGAGGTGCCTTACTCCCCATTTGCAGTGGGCAGAGCCTTGCTGCTGACTGTGCTTATTGCTAAGCAGTGAGGAGTTTGCTAGAAACAATTGTAGCTGTGGGCAAAAGAACAGACTCAAAAAGATGAAAAAGAAAAACCAAATAATTTATCGTATGAAAAATCTGAATGATAGGTACAGGGCACCCAAAACTGTGACATATTTCTAGTAAAAAGTGGTCCTTTTTTTCCTCACAAAAGTAAGAAAAATGGTCAACATAGTGGTTATTTTTGTCACACATAGTGAAGGAAAAGTATTGATTTGCCATCTCAGGTTGTGTTTCTGTAAGGCAATGTTGCACTGCATCTCTTCAGAAGTGTATTTTGCATTACCAATGGACTGAATATCGTTACCTGAGTATGAAACATTGTTTTATGAGAGATGTAGGGCACGCAGATGGATTTTCCTGAGCTATCTACATGGTGGAATGTGAGCGACTGTGGTTTCCACACTCAAACACCACCTCTCTGCTGTTAATCCCACTGCAGTAAATTCCTGCAGCAGGCTACATTAACACTTCCCAGCTCCTGTTTTCCTGCTGTCTGAAAGCTGTTTGTCTGTGCTGTATGTGGCAAAATGCATTCTGGCTTGAGTTTTTGTGTTTGCTGCTGCTGTCTGGTTTTGAGAACGTTTGTTGTCAAGCATGAAATCTGAAGATGGCACACGTTGTCTATCTTCTAATTTTGCAGAATGTCATGGTGTTTTTGCAGATTGCAGATTCTTTAAGTGAGCTGGAGGCCCTGATGGAAAGGATGAAGAGACTACAAGAAGATAAAGAGGATGAAGAAGCCTCTCAGGAAGAAATGGCAACTCGCTTTGAGAAGGAGAAGAAGGAGAGTCTGCTTGTAATTAGTGGAGGTATCTGTGCTTTTCCAGTTCAATTTTGTTTGTGCCTTTTAAGAAATAAATGCTTGAGGCTAGTTCAGTGACTGAAACTTTTTCTGTCCATCTCTTTATTCTGGCTCTTCATGTAGGAGTGTAGTAATGGTGGTCTTACCTTTTGCTTCATCACCTTAGGATTTCTTGATTGACCAAACAACATCATCCTTTCTACTACTTGAAATTTAGCTTTTGTATATGAAGAAAAAGGCCTTTAGGATTCCTTAAAAAGTAGGGTGTACATTTTTTTTTCTTTATATGTTCTGTATCACCAAAATAATTAATTTATTAATTATAATTAATAAATTAGTAATAAATATTCAGTAAATTTCACAGATGTAGGTTCTGTGGTGCTTAGAACTTCATTGACACTCATAAGTAGCTTTCAGATAAGACATTTAGTTTAGGAATTAGATGATGAGACTCAACTACTTTACCATTTACTGCCCACCTGGAAAGGACATTTCCAGCTTTCTGCTCTGAGTGATTATACTGCTGTGCTGTTCCACTGCCTAACTTGTGATAGAGATTGATAGCATTTTTTTATTCTTAAATGATTTTCCAAATTTCGAGCTGAAACCTTCTTTTCCCATATTCTTCATGTGCTCTGGAGGCCTTCATTTCTAACAAACTACAGAATGAAGTCTGCTTCATACAGACAGGAAGGTGGTTTTTTTTTCCCAAAGAAAGTGTTAGAAGGAAGAATATTATTAAGACAATCAGAATATCTAGCTATTTCCTCATAGTAGAAGCTACTTGAAGATGATTGCTTCTGTCTTTTTAAAAAGTGACCACTAAAATGCTTCACATTTTACTGCACTGTTCTTAGTACATTTAGATCTCTGCAGCTTCAGACCAAATGTGTTTGAAAGAATCAGTGGGTTTGGACAAAGAGCCCGAAAGGGAGGAAGAATGTACTGAGGATCAGCAGAGAGATTGTTTCGTGGCTCTCTAGGAACATGGAAAAATGTCTGAAAGAAGATACATGCAGCAACATCAAGCTGGAATTTTTGAAATGGACTTTGTAAATTCTTGCTGTATTTTCCTTTGGTCCGGCAGTATCCACAGTGCAGATAAATGGACACTCATTGCAGTTTCATTTTAAAATCAGAACTTCCATGAGTCTGTGCAACTTCAGGTGTTTAAGGAAAAGGAGTCATTCAAGACAGGAGGGGTTTTTGGATGGGGTTGCTGATAGTTTTATTGACTTTCTTCCTTCTTTACTATTTGCTGATTTCAGTTGAGTCTGTGTGTGTTGAGCCTTTACCCTTTCATGAAATCCAGTCCTTGTCAGGGCAGAGGAGTGTATGTGTACAGGTTTTTCATTCTTCACTGACAATTTATTGTAGCAGATGTTGTCCAAGCTTCTTCCTACACAGTTGTGTTTTGATTGTTTAATGAGGCAAAGAGGAGATAAAGCACTTCTGCAATTCTTAGATTAACTGACTTTTCAAGGTACTAACAGCAGACATATGGCAACTGTTCTGTCAATGCATGTGGAAACAAGCCATGATTTTAACATCAGGGTCAAATGCAGTCAGCTATGCAGTAGTCAACTTCTGCAGAGGTAGTTACACAATCAAGCCACCTGTTTATTCGGGAGGGAAGGATTGATTCCTGACAGAGAAGCTACGTGTGCTTAGTGATATGTTTTGGAGCTCTTTGAAGATGCTTAGTTACTACAGCTTCTGGCAGCATTTCACCCTGATATACTGTGGAGCTCTTTGCTTTCATATAGTGTTCAGCTGATATTTACCAGTGGAGTGTTGTGTTGCTTTCTGGTGCTCATACTCCAGTTTACAGAACAGAGCCAGAGCCGGCATGGTTCCTGACACAAAGGCTGCTCAGTACAACAATCCTGCTGTCAAGGATCCTATTTTTTGTTTCTCATGCTAACACAGTGACTTTGCTAATGATATTAATCTTCCTGACTTAAGATAACTACTCTCCCTCAGAAGTCAACAGAGAGAAAAGGAAACCTCCAGATACAAGTGTCTCTTCTCTGTGTGTAGAAGTACATTAGATGTCTGGTATAGGCTGACATTTAATGAGCTCAATGAAAGCAATGTATCCAATACAAGCAAATGAGAATTGAAATGTTTCTTTCTTTTGTATCACTCTTCTCCTTTGCATAACTTCTAAAATTGTCCTCTAGCCCTGCAGTAGAGTGGTGTTTGGAAGTTGGCGTTAACTCATGTTCTTGCCTAAAGCAAAGCATTTTGCTGTTTTATTCCCAGCATTTGATGATGAAATAGTTTCTACAGATGTCTCCCGTTATGTTGAAGATCCTGGGTTTGGGTACAAAGACTTTGCAAGGCGAGGGGAAGACCATCTGCCAACATTCAGAGCTCAGGTACCATCTCTTTAAAGCACATTCACTCAAAGGATGTTTCTATATCTCAATACAGAGCATAAAGTGGTTATAAGTGGGGCATGATTGTTGCATGCTCCTTTTCTTGTCCTGGCTCATTAAATAACTCACAACCTTGCATAAATCTCCCTGAGGTGGACTCTTTCACTGTTTGTCAATCTCTGGCAAGGCAATACTTGACTTTCCATCTTACTTCAGTTATTACCAGTATTAATGTTTGAAAACTGTAAAGCATATCTGAAATAAAAGGAAAAGGTAGAAAAGCAAGAATTTCTTTCCCATCCCTTCAGATGTTGTAGAAAAAAAAGTCCACTGGAGCAACTCTTTATTCCTGTCTTTTTACCAAGTACTCTCTGTCCAGTGACTATCAATACCTGAATATGTATTGGTCTGTGAGAGTGATTTGGGGAGTATTCTCATACGTGCACCAAATCTCTGGACTTGGAATGCTGTGAAAGAAAAGGAATTCCTAAATATGATTACTGAAGTTTTTGCTGATTTTCAAACATTTTTCTCAGTGCTGTTGGAAGAACAGAATATATATTTTACCTATACATTGTCTTATATATTGACATCCTTTGCCATGACCAGAATCATGAACTTTGTATTGTATATAACAGGAGGGACATTCTAGGTGGTTCTGTTCTATCTTACAGAGAACATTCATAAGCAGTCTAGAAGTAAATGGAAAGCAAAGAAAGAAAACTTCAACCAAATTAGAGAACTTGAATTAAAATGACAGTGGGTGCAGGAAAATTCCATGGTCAGAAGATGTGTCTAAAACTGTAAAATAAAAAATCCATGATCACTCTCAGGAAATGTATTTAGCTTTCTAGCAGTCTCTGCTGAACTGGCTAATTTATTCTGTGGTCTTGATATGAGCCTGAAGTAGGTTATTACTGCCAAAAAGAATAAGACATAGTCAGTGCCTATAAATCAAACAATCTGCCTAACTACTTTAGGAGCAGCAGGCTCCCTCAGAAAAAAGCTCCAAAGAAGTTGAAATTGGAACTGAAACATCTCTGCTCTTAAATAAACAGGACAACTTCTGGCTCACATTCAAAGGAGCCACCTTGATAATTTAAATTTATTATGTCCTACTCTTAACAGTTGAATGTATATACCCACTGCCTCCCAAATTCTCAGCTACTAATGATACTTGAATTGCAGTAGCAACCCAAACACCTGCAATAAGCCTAATCCTTACTCTGATAAAACAAAAATGCCTTTGTCTCTATGGTTTTTAATGTAGTCATAGAAAAAAGATATTCTATACAGAGCAGAATGTCTTTAAGCTTGTTTTTGGGAGGGAGGTTTCACAGATAATAGGGGTCAATTGCTGTTAGTCAACAGCACTTTCCCCTCTCTGGGCCTTCTGGCTCTCAGAGGCTCTTGTGATGTCCTGGACACCTTTTCAGGGCTGTATGGGTATGGCACATTTCTCACAAGCCTTACAGTCTTTTGTACTGGCAGCCAGAGGCCAAATGTGATGTTGTGACATGTTTTTGATGTCATTGATGCCTCCATGAGACAATGTGTGACAGTAGACAGGCTTCAGGGTGCCCAGGTGAGGACCCTGGCCTGGCAGTGCCTTTGGGAAACAGCCAGAAACAGGAAGGACATGGAGATGATACCCTCAGTTGTAAAGATGCCATCAGAGATGGGATGACAGAGCAATTGACAAGGATGTGGGCATACTCTCACCTTCATGTGACAGCAGTGCAGAGCACCCTTGCTCCCCTCTCTGGAGCAGGATGAGGATGGTTCTTCCTGCTGTGCCACAGCTCTGTAAAGATTTCCCATTCCTCATATGAGCAGGCAGGCTTTTATCTTGCAATCCAGGTGCTTGTCTAAGACCAAGGCAGCCTGGATTTTATCAGTTTTTTCAGAGATAGTTCAGCACTTTACCCAATGCTTGTACATCCTGGCTGGATGTAAAGACTCCATCTCTGCTTGGAGCTAAGCACCAAAGCCTCTAAGAGGAACAAGTTTTAAACTTAAAGGCCAATCCCACATGGAATTATACTGGTCAAAACGGCAAAGCAGAAGAAGATTCCCTAAGCACTTCAGGAGAAGCATGGGGTTTTTTCTCCTGTAGGCTAATGATGTCCAGGGTTGGGATGTCACAACATGATATTCGTTGCCAAGAATTCTGGGGGAAAGGAACAGGTGATGTGGATGAAGGGTTCAAAATGCAAATTTTTGGAAGAGAATAAAGTCATAACTATTAGACAACAAATATTGTTGAGTTGTAGAGAATGTGACATAGGGAATTCACTTCATTTGTGCTTTTATATATTTTCTTCTCTTCCTGCAGGACTATACTTGGGAAAATCATGGCTTTTCCCTTGTAAACAGGCTTTATTCTGATATTGGGCATCTCCTGGATGAGAAGTTTCGGATGGTGTATAACCTCACATATAACACTATGGCAACACATGAAGATGTTGATACAACTACACTAAGAAGAGCTTTATTTAACTATGTCCACTGTATGTATGGAATCAGGTACGGACAAAAGTTCCCTGGCTTAGGAGTACCTTTTACAACTGTGTAAACAGAAAAATAAACCATGCGTAAAGCATCACTTTAGACTGGGTGTTTAAAGTGGAGATAGTACCTCTGTCTGGAAGTTAGAGTGATTTTGCTGGCATATCAGTATAATTTTTTCTTCCAGTGCAGAAAATGAGTCAGGATGGAAATTATTACAGAAATGTCTTCTCTGAAGCCAGCCTGTATCCTTCATTCAGGAAAGATAACATCCCTAAGCAAGTTCACAGACAGCACCAAGTTGGGCAGGAGTGTTGATTTGCTGGAAGGAGGGAGGAAGGCCCTACAGAGGGCTCTGGATAGGCTGGATCAGTGGGCTGAGGCCAATTGTATGAGGTTTGGTGATGCCAAGTGTCGAGTTCTGCACTTGGGCCACAACCCCAGGCAGCACTACAGGCTGGGGGCAGGAGCTGGGAAGCTGCTCAGTGACAAAGGCCCTGGGGTGCTGGTCAACAGCAGCTGAACATGAGCCAGGGTGTGCCCAGGTGGCCAAGAAGGCCAGTGGCACCCTGGCCTGGCTCAGCAATGGTGTGGCCAGCAGGAGCAGGGCAGTGACCGTCCCCCTGTCCTGGGCACTGGGGAGGCCACAGCTCCCATGCTGTGCTCAGTTCTGGGCCCCTCACTGCAAGAGAGACCCTGAGGGGCTGGAGCGTGTCCAGAGAAGGGCAGCGGGGCTGGGGAAGGGTCTGGGGCACCAGTGCTGTGAGGAGCAGCTGAGGGAGCTGGGGGGGTTCAGCCTGGAGAAAAGGAGGCTCAGGGGGACCTCATCACTCTCTACAACTGCCTGAAAGGAGGGTGCAGCCAGGAGGGGGTCGGCCTCTTCTGCCAGGTAACAAGTGACAGGATGAAAACAAATGGCTTCAAGTAGCACCAGAGGAGGTTTAGTTTGGATATTAGGGAAATTTTCTTCACAGAAAGATTTGTAAAGATTTGGAGCAGGCCACAGAAGGGGGAANACCAAGTTGGGCAGGAGTGTTGATTTGCTGGAAGGAGGGAGGAAGGCCCTACAGAGGGCTCTGGATAGGCTGGATCAGTGGGCTGAGGCCAATTGTATGAGGTTTGGTGATGCCAAGTGTCGAGTTCTGCACTTGGGCCNCACAGAAAGATTTGTAAAGATTTGGAGCAGGCCACAGAAGGGGGAAAGCGACCATCCCTGGAAGTGTTCATAAAATGGTGGATAGGGCATGTAGTGTAATGGTGAACATGGTGGTGGTTTAGAGTTAACTATTGGATTTGATGATGCTAAAGCTCTTTTCCAACCTTAACAATTCTATGATCCTACTAAGCCTTTCAGATCCTCTCTTTACGCGTGGTTTTTTTTCATGTATGATAAATATTCCAGTTCCCAGGCTTAAGAACATAATGCTGCCAAAGACAATGCTTTTAGAAACTTACATCAAACAGAATGATTGCTTGTGTTATGTAGGTATGATGACTATGATTATGGAGAAGTTAATCAGCTACTTGAACGCAGCCTGAAGGTTTACATAAAGACAGTGACCTGCTACCCAGAGAGAACTACCAAGCGCATGTACGATAGTTACTGGCGTCAGTTCAAGCACTCGGAGAAGGTACGTGTTCCAAAGCCAAAGTGGCTGCACAGAGACCCCCGTGCTGCTTGAAAATTAAAATATGGGGACACCTAAAACGGCAGCATCTGTCAAATGGTCTGTTTTAAATCAGGGAAAAACAAATGAGAATCGTTCCTTGAGTGTTAGATACCAATTTGATAAAAATTCTTCTTAGTGTGCTGGAAATACCTTTACTATTATTATTGTTGTTGTTGTTGTTATCGGTATTATTATTTTTTTTATTATTTATTTTAATTATTATTATTTTGAGTCACTTCTCCATAACATTGAATGGACAACTGTGAAAGAAAAGTGGATAATCTTGAGAATGCAGAAGTGGTCAACTATGCCAATACTTGGGATCTGGAGATCAAGAAATACCTAAACTCATATATATATACATGTGTGTATATATATATATATACACACACACACTTTATGGTGTTTTTCAGCCATAAAAATGTCAACATACCTTCAGATATTGGGTTAGATGGTTCCTGAGAAGGATTCAGTGCATGTGTGCCTGCTAGCCTATCTGGCATGGAAACTGTTCCTTATTCTGTGCTCCTATATAATGGCCACAGGTAGTAGCAAAGAAAGCCAAATGCAATTTAGAAAGAACTAATGCCATTAGGATACAAAAAAAGGTTTAAAGGTGGCTTCTCAGAGGGAAGATTGCTTAAAGCAGCAGTTGAGGCTAGTTCCTTGCAGTCCTGGGCTGTTGTGCATATTGGCATTACTCCACAGCTGTCTCTAGAGGAACTGTAGTTCCTGCAGGACAGTGCAGGGAGAAGAGGCAAAGTTTTCTTGTGGCGATACTTTACCGAAGGTTAGAGATTTCAGCCTGAATGAATAAACCATGTTGCATTCAGAGGTGAGCTAAATGGCTGCTGTAATTTTCTACAGGTTCATGTCAATCTACTTCTGATGGAAGCTCGGATGCAAGCCGAACTTCTGTATGCCCTTCGTGCCATAACTCGTCACTTAACCTGAAGCGCTCGCTGGCCAGGAGCACAGGGGCTTTTACTGAGTATGTAAAGACCTTTTGAAATAGATACACACCAGAAGCTGTTTGTGATGTAGCATCAGGTTATTCAATTCTCTAGTGTCAAAGTTTAGCCGTGCTTCTCGGCGGCTGTAATGTGCAATGACGTGTTTTATTTTCTTGATGCTTAACATTACTAATGATAACAAAAGTAACACTGAGGAGTGCTACTCTGCTTTGTTTCCGGCTGGATTTCTGCACCGTGGTCAGGATCCTGAAACTGGTTTTATTGTATCCAATCCTAGCGCTTTGTCCTTTAAGCACTGGAGTGAAGTGCTTAGAGACTTCTTTTTCCAAGCAATCATTATTCAGATGAGTGGAGTCCAGCAGAAGATCAGTTCTGCCTGTCCTGAGAATGTCCCACCACGTCGTGACTCGCGACAGAGACACGCGGGCTGTGCTGCATCGAATTGCCCACTGGATTCTCCTGTGTGTCCTGGAGACTGCTGCCAGTCACTGTCTTACTACAGCAATTGGAGGTGATGCAAGATGTGGATGCAAACATCGAGCACACTTTAATGTGAAATTAATCTTGATAAATCCTACAGCATGCTACTGAAGTGCAAAATTCATCTGCTTTGTCATGCCCCTTCACAAAGAGAAGAGGCCTCACGATTTGCCATTTCAGCCACACTTACTGTGTTTCAATCATGCATAGTCTTGTTTTACTGACAGTCACCCTCAGTTGTCCTGACAATATCCATGCTCATCACGTGTTGCAATTTGTTTAGTTGGCACCTATAAAATTAATACACAGGCTGACCAAAAATAGAGTTGTGGGGTTTTTTGCACTCTCTTCTTTATCAATGTTTTAACTAAGGAAAGTAAAGGAAGGCTAGTATATCTATTCTTTCATATTGGATGTATAGAAATTATTTCCCATAACTTTTTCATAGCATGAAATTGTAATATTCAAAGTTTTAAAAGTTTCTATGCATTAGTGTGAGTGAACAAAAGAAAAGTGCAATATTTAAAAAGAAAGCAAGCTTTTTTCCCTGACATGCCACTGCTAAAGTGTCCTTCTTATATAGCCATAAAGAAATTTTAAAACCAAATTTCTTTATTGTCTAAGGCCTAGCAGTTTTGTTTTAGCTTTTACGGCTTAAGACAACCTGATACTGAGATGCCAAAGCATCCCCAAAACAAAGCATTTTTGGACAACCACTAATACTGGGGAAGGGAAGAAATAAGCTGCCAAAAATGTCACACTTTTGTGCTGTTTTCTGTTGCTTTTGACTAATTTTTGAGAGCACAAAATGTTGATATTTATAGCTTTATTTTGTATTGCATTTAATGAACCAGTGAAGTGCCTAAAGAGATGCTTAAACTTACCCAGTAGAACACAAGTTAACTGCTTCAACTTTTCTCTGTTGGTTTGGACCTTTCATGTTTCTTTTGAGGAGGGTGAACTTTATTTCTGTGGTATACATTCAAAACTAACTGGAGAGGTTTATTTTTAATGTTCTGTTGGATTGTAGAAGTTAATGCAGGACTTTTTTTCATTGGTGATTGCAGAATAGTGAGAGAAAAATACTACCAGTCATATTTTGACACTTTTCATTTACAAAACCATGGACCAGTACTCTACTAAAGATAGTTTCTCTTTTCTTCCCTTTTCCTCATCCTTGCTTTGACTTTGCATGTTGGTTTTTCTGCTTTATCTGTCCGTTCCAGATTAGAAAGCCCAATGATTGTACACTTTTCTGCACTTTCAGACTGCAGTCTCTGCATGTGAAAACCTTTTGAGGAAGAAATCAGTAATTATTTTTTTTAAGTGTCATGTTGGCTATTTAGAAAACTACCCAACAGATAGCACTGGTCTGACTTCTAGAGAGCATTGGGTAGAACATCAGATTTCTGTATCTTGTATAGCTAAGTGCAAAGATTTCTCAGAAATACTGAGATGCTCATATGTGTGAACTTAGATTTGCTTTCTAAATTGTTGTGATCCTTTTTCCCCCCTCTTGTGATTGTAGTGGCCATACCCAATGGCTTCTGCTGAGAGAAGTTTTCATGCAATACTTTGGTTTTTGCAAGTGATGGGAACTGTTCAGTACTACTTTAAATTTCTTTGCATTGAAAAGTCAAGTAGTTCTCAAGAAGCACAGTTGAGCTCTGGAAAGGAGGTGAAACTAGATTTGGGTAACTAATATGATGGCTCTGTTTCCCCTCAGAATTGCAAAGACTTCTGGAGTAGATTGAGTTTTACATTTGGAAACATGAGTGCCTTTACTTCTTTCCTTATGAAATATACCTGCCAGCTCAAATGCCTTTGTGAGCAAAGTACATGAGCAGATTTGAAATACAGAAATCATAAATGGATTGCTTCATAAAACTTGTAGTAAACCAGTGTTTTGTTTTGGTTTTTTTCAGTGCCATATCAAGTCCCATATGGCCGACAAGACATTCCATCATGGGAAATGTCATTGTTCAACTAGTTTGCTATTTCTCTCTTTTTTTTTCCTTTAATATTAAATGCAAACTTGAAACATCTGGAAAAGTTTTCCACGTGGCATTTTTTTTCCAAAGTATTGCATTTACAGTGCAACAATGTATAGCCTAGTTTTTATACACAAATTTGGGATTTTTAATAGATGTTTGTTCAGAATAGGTGTTTAAAGTCAGACAATGCTACCATACACTTTATGCGCGCTTTAGGTTCACACTGTGCCAACTTTTAATGTGCAAGGGTTCTTGGATTTGTTTGCATTTTTAAAGCACGCATGAATGTGAATCTTCACACTTTGTTCATTAATATTTTTCTTAAGAGTACCATAATCATTGGAAGTGTAGATTCTCTCCCTCTGTGTTCCTTCATTGGACTTGGTAATTACCAGCATTCATGTTAGTCTACAAAATCCAGCCGTGACCAACATAAAAACAAAGTGTACAGTCTCCTGTCTACTGAAGAGAAAGCTTGATAGGTACAAATTAACCAGCCAGCACAGGGAACACTGTGAGCAGGGAACAGGGCTTTTGAGCTTGAACAGCTCCTTATCATTGCAGAGTCACTTCAAATGTGTGTTGCTGTAGAATATGTCCTTGCTGAGATTGCTCTATTTTTTTTGGTAATGAAGAGAAGTGAAAAAGGTGCCAACTGGAGAAAGCATTTGCATTTCCCAGAACACTCTACCCACAGCTGACCTTCATGAGAGTATCATCATACAAGAACAGAAATAATTGTTACAACAGAAATAATAATTCTAAATTTGGGTGCGGTTTGTTCAGATAGCTACTACAGCTAGTGCTGTGGCATCCTATAAAAATTTTCATGAGCTGTAGATGGATTTATTTTCATCAAGGCTGAATTGAAACATATATCCTTTGTCCTAAAGCCTTCATTAAAATGAAAATCACAGAATCATAGAATTTGCTGAGTTGGAAGAGGCCCACAAGAATCAAGTCCAACTCCTAACCATGCACAGGACAGGCCCAAGAGTCACACCGTGTACTCAAGAGCATTGTCCAAATGCTTCTTGAATCCTCTCAGGCTTCCCTGGGGAGCCTGTTCCAGTGCCCAACCACCCTCAGGAACAAGAACCTTTTCCTGTTATCCGACCCGAACCTCTTGGATCCTGTCACTGGGCACCACAAAGCAGAGATCAGTGTCTGCCCCTCCTCTTCCCCTCACATGGAAGCTGCAACTGCAGTGAGGTCTCCCCTCAGTCTCCTCCAGGCTGAACAGAGCAAGTGACCTCAGTTACTCCTCATACAACTTCCCCTCAAGGCCNTGCAGTGAGGTCTCCCCTGAGTCTCCTCCAGGCTGAACAGAGCAAGTGACCTCAGTTACTCCTCATACAACTTCCCCTCAAGGCCCCTCACCATCATCATTGCCCTCCTTTGATGCTCTCTAATAGTTTAATGTCTTTTTTATATTGTGGTGCCCAAAGCAGCATGCAGCACTTGAGGTGAGGCTGCCCCAGTGCAGAGCAGAGCAGAGCGGGACAATCCCCTCCCTTGCCCAACACCTTGATCCTTGAAAAGGATGTACTTCAGCTGTAAGAGTTAAAGAATTGCCACTATCAGCTCTTCCTATGTACTAAAAAAATACTTTACGGACAGGAAAATCAGTGCTTGTAAACAATTACAAATGTAAGTATAAATTTAGAACAGATCAGAAGAGAACAAAAAGAAAAACATTTTGTTGCTCTATTACTTGAGTGCAGAAAGTCAAAGCACCAGATTCTTCAAGTGTATTTTTGTTTGTAGTGATACTGGTATTTTCATGGCATTTGGAAAAAGCAGCTAGCTGCCTAAATTTCAATGGGGATTTAAGCACCCAGGCACTCAGCAAAATCCTAGAAGATGCCCACTTGAATGTTTGAGTCAGATTTTTAAAGAAACTGACTCACCTAAATAAAACAGAGTGAAGTTAATTTCCATAGAGACTAAAGGAATAATATGTACCTGATACGTGTGATTTGCAGTGATTGTTAATGAAATTAGTTGTTTTGGAGACTTAATGTAGACTTAGAGAAATCTCTCCTAAGGCAGTTAAACTGTAAGCCACTGCTCTTGCAGAACAGGTTCTCAATGTTTCTCATTCATTTGTGTTTTCCATGAACATAGGCATGCATTTCAGGCTCATGATCCAGAATTGGGATTCCCTTTCAGAAGAGCTGAGTTATTTAACCTCTAATTGCAGAAAACATTCATTGGTGGTCGTAAGTGGATAGCACGTCTGAACTAAAAAATTTTGGATCAAAAGAAATGCTCCAAATCTTCTTGATCTAAAGTGATGTTCTTTCAGTTACTTTTTGTAGATGTTTGGGTCCCTCTCCCATAAGTAAGGGGTGATGTTGCACAAAACAAAGGAAGAGGGTAGTGGATTGATTGTAAATGAACTCTCCCAGAGTGGATCTGATATAGAGCTGTAAGAATTAGTTGCTCTTAGCAATCATTCCAAGAGCTGGACAAAATGTCAGTTTTCATTACCTGAACTTCAGGTTTGCTGTTCCTCATGTCCCCCAGCACTACGTTTGTATGAAGAGATGCATCCACCAGCTTTCCTGTATTTGGGAATTGTAAGTGAAACATTTTATCTCCAAATGAAAAATAATGTAGTATTTCATACCTACTGCATAGATTAGAGGTGTGAGAGATGGAGAGCACAGTAGTATGAGGAAACTTCAGGAGCATCTTGATCAGTGTTAATTTATTCCTTAGAGCACATTTCCTGGCAGGTGGTCATGCTGCTGCTCCCCCAATAAGCATCAGGTCTCTCTTGCAGATATTTAATCCTTTGCTGCTCATCAGGGGAATAATTGTCGTTTTCCAACCTGCCACCAGCCCTGTCCCTGCAGCAAGTGCTTCCTGTCTTCCCAATTCCCAACCCTGAGCAGCCTCCCAGCTGCAGGAATAACCTTCCAGCCTTAACCTTGAAAACAAGGTTCCTCTATCAGTGCTTGTTAAGTGCAGAGGCTCTTTCTCACATTTAGAAACACTTAATTGCCGTAGTAGATTATTTCTGGACAGGAGAATGCTAAATGTGGCTCAAAAGGATGAAACACAGTATTTGCTTAGTCGTGTGTCAAAGCCTATCTCTGGAGTTACAGTAAAAATCCAGTGGATCCACTAAGGAAGTGCTTTCTTTGGTGAAATGCCCCGTGCTTGACCTATTCAGCTGTGCAGGTTTCTCAGAGGGACATCTAACAGGGAATTTGAGGTCCCCTTCTGCCAGGCAGGCTTACAGGGCCATCAGGTTGGCAGCCCCTCAGGAGAGCCTTGCAGCCAGGCAGACTGCATCCAGCCTCTGGAACCAGTGGATTTGGGCTTTTCTTTTATCTATGGGAAAAAATCCAAATGTACATTGCAGAGTAGCTGCTGGAGACAGAGCTGGGTGTTCCTAGGGTACCGAGTATCATCAGGGCTTGTGGAAAATAGAAACTTTGTTCCTGACAGTAGTTAGAGGTACTGGAGATGCCAGTTATTGCAGTAATTGTGGGGAGCAAGCCATGCTGCCAGCATCAGGAGGCACAGACCACAGGTGCTCCCCAGGGGACATGGCTGGCCCAGGAGGAGATGAGGTATTGGTCAGCTGAAGGAACTTCACTGATGTGTCTGAGAGGTTCTTTTGCGTGCCTGTGCATGAGGGAGGTGGTGGAGGATGCCTCCGTCCAAGGTGTCCAGAGGGCTTCTTTGGGAACAGAGCTGGGACCCTTTCCTTACTCCAGAGATGGAGCAGGGGAAGGGAACTGTTCTGCCCAAGAAAAACTTGCTGCTGTTGAACTGCATTTTCTTGTCCCCGTCAACCCTTTGAGGCAAAATGGGTCAATCCCTAAGCATTGTGTCTCCAGCTGAGGAGTCTGGGGGCAGCAACAGCAGCAGCTCCAAACACCAACAGTCCAAAACCATGTCTCATTCCTCACTTCATGCTCATGTCGTGCCACCAGACCCAAACCTCTTCCCTCCAGCCCAGCAGCCACATGCCCAGGTGGCTGCAGGAGCAGCCTGCTCATGGTGGGTGATGTGGCCACTTTTAGGAGGAAAATAATAATATTTAGGCTACAGCCCTTGGACTCTGCGCAGCAGTGCAGTCAGAGGTCTTTTCACGACTGTGACCAGAACTGGATATGAACTGTAGCTTTAAAAAATAGGAATTTTGTAAACTTGAAATCTCTCAGTTTTACCCTTTTCTCCTTTTGCTGGAAAGCCACACGATGAATGTATATGCTTCGTCTTTCTATCCAACACAACTGAAAATCAGACGGCCAACTCCTTGTTTTGTATTAGCCCTTTTTCTTAAAAAAAAAAAGTTTGTGAGCAATATATGTAGCATGCTGTGAACGTCTGTTTTGATCTTTATAGTTACTCTTTAATCCATCAGTATTAACACCAGTTCTTTTTTGTGTTCCCCTTGGTACTTTGTATGCAGTGTAAGCAGAAGCTGTGATCGGCTTTGCAGTCCTGTGCCATGTTACTGTAACTCCTTGATTTTTTAGGAAGCACCTGACTGTGGGCCACCCTGGGGCAGGTAGCGTGCCCGTACACGACTGCCACTTCTCGGTCTCTTGTACTATGTATAGTTCTAAGTAGAATAAGCTTTTTAACAGAAAATTGATGCAGTTTATGAGTCACGCAGGCTGCAAGTGTCTGGTGTGTGAGAGTCTTTGTATTTATAGTCGTTGGGGTTTGGTTTTTTGTTCTGTTGTTTTGTTTGGTTTTTTTTTTTTAATTCATAAAGTAGCAAACTTGATAAACATAGCCACTTTAAACTGCTCTTGCTAAACAGACCCTGCTGTAGATAAAATACCACTGTAGATACAGGGAGAAGCAGCAGCCGACCTCTCTCGAGCCCCTCTGTGCACGAAGCACGGTCCGAGCCACACGGCCAGGCTGCGGCTGACCACACGTGGACCCAAACACGGTGAAGGCTGGGGCCTGGCACCTGTCTCAGCCCCCTGTGCCCCTAAACCTGCTGCTGGCTGCCTCCCACACACTGCTCCACAGGGCACGGGGAGCTCGCTGGCATGAGAGGGATGGGCAGACCAGCTGCTGGACCACAAACATGGGCACAGCACCTCTGCAGCCAAAAGCTTCCAAGGCTCCCTTGAGTGCAAAAATGAGCCCTTGATTTGCTGACTGCAGAGCCTGGCACAGCGGGGTGAGAAGCAGCATTGGCTCCCTGTTGGCAGCCGTGGGTCTGAGCCCCCTTGGCTGGGGCAGCAGGCAGGGCATCGCTGTGCCCAGAGAGGGGCGTTTCATTGCATCTCCCACCTCTGACCCTCTGGACAGGGGGAAAATTGTACCCAGCCCAGCAGCTGTCAGCTTCTTGCCTCCTTGTGCTGCGGCCACGCCCGTGTTTTGGGACGGAGGGTTCAGGACAGAGCTCTGATACTGCAGCTCCCTCCCACCACCAGGAAGTGAGGAACTGGGGTCCCTCTGTGGCTCCCACAGTCCCTGCAGCATCCTGTGGGCAAGTGGGACATCTCCTGTCCTGCCTCCCAGGTCATGACCTGTCCTGAGCTCCACGGGCTCCATGCTTTCACGGGAGGTGAGGCAGCTGCTAGGAGCTCACTGTGGGCTCCCACAGCAGCTTTTATCATTTCTTTTCTATTGTTGCTGGTTGGGTTTGTTGTTGTTTTTGTTGTAGTTTGTTTTTTTTTTTGAAAGGACAGACTGACCTAGTGGGATGGAATTTTTTGTGTGTGACTTTTGTTAGTTTTTAAGTTACCCGACTTGAATTTATCTGAACAGATGCAGAAGGAACTTTCTTTTTTTTGTGAGTTAAGAGACAAAAATGCATTTTTAAACAAAGGAATCACATATTAACATTTTAACAGCAATTCATAAATCTGCACTTTTTATGAGGTTTTGAAAAATCTATTTATAGGTACGGAACAATGGGGTTTGTTTAAAACTGTATCGCATTTATACTTGCTGAAATTACTTTCATTGTTATCAGTAGGAATTTCATTGGTTAAATAAAATGGATAAACCTGACTCCTGTTTGAGCCATCATTTGCCACATGCTGGGGAACACATCTCTAGAGTAGAACATCCTGTGTTTTGGGACAAATCCAGTCCTCGAAGTGTCCTTCCTCTCCATGCCTTTGTAGTGGGTTTTAATTTATGTATCATTCAATACAGAGATTTTTTTTTAATCCCTCTTCCAGGGAGACCTGGGCAAATCTCAGAGCAGAAGTGGGTGAGAGCCATAAAAACAGGAGTGGTGTACGCAGGCCAGAGGAAATGTGTGCTGAGGGTGCTGGTTCAGGGCAGTGCCAAGCTCACCTAGCAGTCAAATTGCCCCCAAGTCCCCAGTCCTGCCCTCTGCCCCATTCATCCCCAGAGGAAGGTGACAGTGCTGAGGGATCACCAGGGAAGTTTGTCCTGGTGATCAAAGATGATCATTTCCCCTCAGAAAGACTGAACAAGTTAACACAAGCTGCAGACCTGGGATGTTTCGGGTATAACTTCACCTCCATCTGCAGGATGCACAGATCACAATAAAATAAATACATGTATGTATATAAATATCTGCACATATGTAAAGGGCTTATTTATTTGCTTTCAGTGGGAGTTCCAAAACACTGAAAATATCTGTCATCTTAGGTCCAGGCCCCTTGGTACAAGTGGTGTGGCTGTCACCTCCAGTCGCCAGAACAGCTAGGGAAGGTGACTGCATCACCAGCATCACCGTGAAAAAGATAAAAATCTTGCAGTATTCCTCAAAGCCAGGAGCTGCTGTGGAGTTCCTGATTTAGCCCCTAGAAGTTCCAGGGCATGGGTGATCAGCAGGGCAGGACAGTGCCACCCTCAAGTGAGCCCTGCCCTGATTTTGGCCCCTGCTCACACCCAGTGTGTGGTGTGAGTGCTCAGATAGGGGTACCCAGCACAGGCAGAGGACAGCCCTACTCCTCCACATCCCATGCCCACCTCTCCAGCTGGTTTCCCACAGGAAATTCAGAGCCAAAAACATTGGTGTGTTGGTGATTTCCCGAGACCTCCTTGACCATCCTCCCAGGCCACCACTCTGCTGCCATCTATCCCCTGTGCCCACACTGGAGACCAAAGGGTGGTGGCAGACCAGGGACCATGTCACGGGGTGCTCCTGTGCCCACAGCAAATGGCTGCAGGACAATCTCCCTGCAGGCCATAGGACGCCGCCATGGGATGCCCCTGGGACCCAGCAAAGGGCCATGGCCTGGATACAGGTAGGGGCAGCACATCCCTGGGGACACACCTGGCTGGGCTGACCCCCAGCCTCACCAGGTTCCTCTGCTCCTCATGGAGCACATGGGGACACCCTGGTGTGCCCCATGACCGTCAGCTGGGAGTGTGGGCACCCCCAGCCTCCTGGCTGGAGCCAGGAAGCCATGAGCAGGGCAGGGTGGCTGGCAGAGGGGTGTGCCACTGCCAGCAGAGACTGGCTGCCCACTCATGGCCCAAGCAAACCCACAGCTGTAGGGTGGGATTTCCACTTGTGCTGGGGTCTCCTTTGCTTCTTCCCAGCACCACCTCAGGCTCCTCGTGCCATAGCATGGGGAAGAAATGGTGATCAGCCCCAGATCCCTGTACAGAGCCGTCAGTGGATCTGCTCTGCCAAGTGTACATTAACTGAAGTGCACCCACCTGCACGGCTTCATCTCAGCACTACACGCTAAATTAGACCAAATTATAGGCAATGTGGGAGCATGGAAACTCTCCCCAAAAACTTTTAATTGGATCATGATGGAGTTATCTGGTGAGGCACCTGGGCAGAGGACCAGAGGCTCTACAAACCCAAGCTAGAATTATATAGGTTTTAAATAACATCATTCATCATGCTAATGAGCTTATGTAAATATCATTGAGTTTTTTGGTAAGCTTTTCAATATATAAGGAAGATGATCAATGCATTTGTTTTTCCTGTTAAATTAAAACCCTCCTCTTCCATGTGTGGTTTTTTTTTTCCTCAGGCTTTTCTCAGGCCCTTAGAGCAAAACTGGAACCTTTCTGACCTGCCAGAAAGTGCATTTGGAGAAGGGAAGCCCTCCTTCTCCTCCTTCTCCTGCCTGGGGCTGGTGTTCAGAGTATCAGTATGTCCGGGCAAAACCCAAAAAATAGATACACCAAATGCAACAAAACATGCTTACAGTCAGAACAGAAGTGTTTTAGCAGTGGTGACCTGCAACATTCAGTGATGACTTGCTCAGGAAGGAGTTCCCCAGCAGTTTGTTGCAACCATGTGCAGCCCCGTGGAGGAGGGCTTAGCTTCAGCCCAGACCACGCTGACTTGTGTCCCAGAGTCTCTGAAAGCCCCTGAAGGGCTGGGCTGGGGAGGGGATGCTGCCTGAATACAGGCGTTTAATTTGCCTTGCAAAATTACCGAGCTAATGTCTCTTGGCTCCCTCTGCAACGCATGGAGAGAGGCAGAGACTCCACCAGAGGGTGACATCTGCCCTGAATCACCTCCGGGGAGACTGGTCCGCCTCCACCCTCCACGTCAGGGGAATCACGGTTCGCTGAATGTGAAACTACAGCTCACGTGTGCAATACAGCACAGTGATGCTGAAAACATCAGCGGAAAACATGGTACTGGATTAAGCTAACCCCTAGGCTCTCTCTTTTCTTTCTTTCTCTTTCTTTCTTTCCTTTCTTTCTTTCTTTCTTTCTTTCTTTCTTTCTTTCTTTCTTTCTTTCTTTCTTTCTTTCTTTCTTTCTTTCTTTCTTTCTTTCTTTCTTTCTTTCTTTCTTTCTTTCTTTCTTTCTTTCTTTCTTTCTTTCTTTCTTTCTTTCTTTCTTTCTTTCTTTCTTTCTTTCTTTCTTTCTTTCTTTCTTTCTTTCTTTNTCTTTCTTTCTTTCTTGTCTTTCTTTCTTGTCTTTCTTGTCTTTCTTGTCTTTCTGTCTTTCTTTCTTTCTTTCTTTCCTGGTGAAAAAATAAAACGACCAAAATACATTTTTTTGTGAAAAGCAAGAACAGGAGCAGTTCAGTTGAAGGCATCATTACCAGCTCTAATTAGTTGACCTGAGTGCAAATCCTCACAACCACAGAAGTCCAAAGCCTCAGTGCCGTGTCTGCAGGAGACCCAGCAGTGCCAGCAGGACATGTTGCAGGAATGTGCTCCGTGCTGAACACCTGCATCTGTTCACAGCTGGAAATGGGGGATGGAGAAAGAATGAGATTTTGAATAAGCTCCTGAGAGAAATAAAGAACAGGGACTAGGTTCCCAGACAGATCCTACACCATCAAACTTCCCTTGGGTTGGGAATGGGGGCATGATCTGAAGCATTACAGGATTTGGGGATGGACAAAATTATCCTTCATCACTGGAGCCTGAGAGCCTGTTCACTTGTCCGTGATCACAGGTGAAAGCTGACTGTAGCCAGGGGTGGGTCAGTCCCTTCTCCCAGGTAGCAAGTGACAGGACAAGAGGAAATGGCCCCAGGTTGCACCAGGGGAGGTTTAGTTTGGAGATTAAGAAAAATTTGCTTTTTGAAAGGATGGTCAGGCATTGGAGCAGACTGCTTGGGGAATTGGTGAATCACCACCTTGGAAGAGTTCAAGGAACACATGGATGTGGCACTGGTGACACAGTTTAGTGGTGCATTTGGTAGTGCTGTGTCCATGGCGGGACTCAGTGATCTTACAGGTCTCTTCCAACCTTAGTGATTCTATCTGAGTAGTCATCCTCAACTGCAGTGGTGATGAGCCTCAGATTTGCACCCTGACCTCTGACACCAGGACAGCCACTGTTACCATTCAAGCCTCTTCCACAGCTGTGGGCTCTGTGCCCTGACAGATCCTTGAGAAGGCAGCCCCTTGCCCTACATCAGGCACTCATCTCATTTCTGCAGAGTGCAGTGGTGTTTCTGAGTGCAGGCTGTCACCTCCAGTGCAAAGGTGCACAGTTACCTCCTGCAGATGCCTGAGGGTGAGGGATGAACTCATCCATCCCACAAATGCTCATCTTTTCCACGATCTCAAAAAATCTGGGCCAGATTCTTTGGGAGCTGGATTAATTCCACTCAGGCCAGGCCAGGCCAAGCCGTGTGGTTGAGGTGCACACAGTTAATCCCATCGCTTTCAGCAGGGCCACACACAACCCCCCCCACCACCCAAAAGTGGCTGCAAGCACTGGGGTCATGGCCAGCAGCACTCAGGAGGCATCAGACCCTCATGTTAGTCCTGCATGAAAGGATTTAGTGACCCAAGAGCCTCCCAAGGGGCTGTGGGAAAGACCACCCCACCTGTACCATGACCTGGGTGAACCATGTCAATGGACACCTCTAGGGTCTTCAAGGGTGGGACAAGCCCCAGCAGCCACCAACCCCAGCTAAGCTTCATTGGTCCCAGCTTTAGGCATCCAGCTGAGGTGCCCAGGTGAAAGCCAGGTGACATATTTATACTGAACTCAGGGACCCCTGTGCCTGCAGAGAAGAAATTTTAAATGTCTACATTTAAATGGCATACATCCAGAAAGTGGTATCTCCACATATCATCCTTCTGGAGATGCTTCACTCACATCAGCAGCTTGTTGGTGTCAGGATCAAGCAGAGACCATTTCTCAGCCCTTACTGGCCACTTGGTTTCACAGAATCAATGCTTGGGTTGGAAGGGACCTTTAAAGGCCACGTAGTTCAACCTGGGACATCTTCAACCAGATCAGGTGGCTCAGAGTCCCACCCAGCCTAACCTTGAATGTTTCCAAGGCTAGGGTACTTACTACCTCTCTGGACAACCTGTACCAGGGTTTTACTCATTGTAATTTACCTACATTTTGAAAGAAATTTTTTTCCTTTTATTTAGTCTGATGTTCTTTTCCCACATTTCCTCCCCTGCCCACCAGCACAGCCCTGCCCACCTGCTGCAGCTCCTGGCCTTGGTCCATAACTATCTTCTTCCAGCAGGTACTAGGAATTTGGATATCCCTTCTTCACCATGTTAAATTAGATTAAAACATCAACTTGTTAATAAAGATAATACTGCAGAAGAATTTGAAGCCTCTACTTCTGTTTGGCAGGCAACTTTGCTGCTGGCTTAGTAGGAAATGGTTTCTACCTTCCAGGAATACTGTCACAATTTCAGTATTTTTGGACAGGAGACAGGGTTTTTTCACCCTTACAAATGGAAGAAAATCACACATACGCTAAGATGGGCCCTGGCTGAAGGATATGCCTCTGAGACAGCAAGAGCCACATTCACATACCAAACCTGCTGTTAGGCAGGAGTGGGTGCTGAATGTTCACATCCAAACTGCTAATCCAGACCCTGGGCTGCTCTTGGATGTTTCCTGTCCTTGTTCCAACCTGGACTTGAAAAATATTTTCCACTAAAAATGGTAAATTGCTATGAAAAGAACCCTGTATGATAAATCACCCCATTCTGACAGAATATAATTCCTTGGAGATTTTCCAACCAGCTGTAACACTAACACCACTGGAAAGTCTTTAGGCGTTTCTGCTTGGCTGGAAACACCAGTTCTGTGGAAATCAACAGCAGATGTTACCCAGTGTGAGATCCACCGAAGTAAGCCCAACAGCCCAGGAGCCTGTGCAGCGAAGAGAAATCATCCTGTGCCAAACCCACAGTATTGCAACCTCACTAAAACACACACACCCTGGACACACCTCACACTCCTCGCTCCCAGACAATCCCTCCTGGCCAAACGAGTTACACTGGTATTCATTTTCCAATGCCTTTTCCATTTTCTGGCACTGACTATGCTGGAAAGACAACCTGTGAGCAAGCATGGCTCAATTCCCTGATGAACAGGAGCAGCTCCCTGACCAGAGGGAGGGACAGAGTTGCTGATGGAGTTCCATGCAAGGTGAGCAGCTTCAAAATGTGCAGTGGTAGCAGAGGTGTGACCCAGAGGACCTGAGACTGAGGGGTGTTCTGCAGGGCTACTGAGTCCCTCTGCCATTACGGGTGCCCCGTCCCAGGGTGGATGCAGCAGAGACAAGGGTCACCTCGAGGTGCAGAGACCCCTGTGTCAAAGCTTGGGGTGATCTGGTTAAGGCAGGGACACCTTCAACCAGACCACGGTGATCAAAGCCCCATCCAACCTGCCAACTTGACCTTGACCATTTCCAGTGATGGGGCACCTACAGCTTCTCCAGGCAGCATATCCCAGTGCCTCACCCGTTCCTGCAGACCTGAGACACAAGCAGACTCAGCTGCAGGGGTACATCTGCCCAAAGAAAGGTACCTGCAAAACAGAGGGGCCAATAGCTGGTTTACTCATCTCAGGACCTCCATCCTTTCAGCAGAGTATAATTACCCCTGTTAGGGAAGATAAGGAAGTTGTGACAAAGCCAGTCCAGGGACCAGCACTGCACAAGAGGGAGTTTCTCCCTGTGAGCTGTGAAGAACTGTGCTGCTGTGCTGTGATTTCTGTATGAAAACTGGCTATCATGCTGCACTCCAGGTGCATCTCACTGCATCTCACAAGAATAAAACAATCCCCTCTCCCGGCACACACAGTCATATTCACTGCCTGCAACACCTCAGCTTTTACTGACTTTTTCTGCAGCTTGATAATTGACTCTTAGAGTGCTTTCAGAGGGGAAAGGTGTTTAAAAAGCACAAAAGAGCCATTAATATCAGATGTCAAGCTGTTACAAGGAAAAACTGTGCTGCTGGTGTTTTCTTGATTAGTCAGGACACCCTAGGTTGTATTATCTCATTTGCAACTGTGACAGAAAGTGATAACACCCCTCTTAGGAAAAGTAATTTTATTTTGTTGAAGCAGTACGTTTCCAAGGATAGAGTAAAGCTCAGGAGCCATAAATCATGCCTAGATAAGAAGAATCTCAGTGTTTTTTTGCAGGATGTTGCTTGTTCTGTGATAATTGCTCGATGTTCAAGGCAGATTTCCCACTGCCTGCTCAGACATGCAGCACAGAAGATAAATGCCTTGAGCCAGTTACTGTTCTTAGCATTTGAAATCTGAGCATGTTAAGACAATTTTAATAATACTGTTGCACATCTGCCCAAATCCTATAGAGCTGCAGTGCCTTAGATCTCAAGGACTGTCCACTTGCTGTCAGAAGTCATGGCTGCAGCAGAGACCTGCTGGCCTGAGCTAGGTCCCCACCTAGCAATGGTGGTGGCAAATTGACAGTGCAGACCTCCTGGGGGGCCTCAGCAGCTTTGCTGCTTATCAGCACAGGAGCTCCCATGTCACTGTGACTGCAGAGCTGCCCTGGAGGCGCTGGTGGAGCTGGGATGCAGGGGCTGCTGGGCTCAGGTGTAGGAAAGCTGCTCGGGGTACAGAGCCCCAGGAGGTGCACAGCACACAGCTAAGATGGGTCAGAGATAAGGCCACACAGAAGGTACAAGACAGCTGTGGAGGGCAGCTACCCCTTCTTCCCAGTGCTTGGGCTGCACTGGAGAGTTGCTGCTGTCACACATGCCTTCAGAGGCTGCTGGGGATCCTAGGGTCCCGAGACTGGGGGATTAGCATCTCCTGGGGCTTGAGCTGACTTCTTTCCTGCCTTGACAGCTGCCATGTAGCCCTAGAGGAGTACCAGGATTGAGACAGGGTCTCATGACGGAGTGGGCAATCAGCTCCACATCTGTCTTGACAGCAGACCAGGCATGTTTGAGAGGGCAGACATGCAAAGCTGAATTTGGAGAGCATCTGCTGGCTGCTCTCTACCTGTTAAGAGCAGTGACCTTGCCCATTGCACCCAACTTTCCCATAGCAAACCACCACTGGCTTTACCCAATTACAACCCATACAGGCACACAAAAGCTGCCTTTCCTTTTGAACAAAGCCAGTTCTGCTTGCAGATGGCCTCACTTTCTCCACAAACCAGGGAAGCCCTTGAAAGGCGAGAAAAGGAGTCATCCTCTCTTTCCACTCATACCACTGCTTCCCCACTTGGTCACCATTGCTAGCATCCCCAACTTTGCCATTTGCACCACTGCTGAACAGGGTGCCCCTGGGTCAAGGTATGCTGGGCTGGGATGTGCATACACATCTGGTTGCATTGAACACAGCCCCTGAGCTAAAGAAACAATTGTGTCCCATCATGAACCCACCAAATCTCCTTTTCCCTCTGAATCCATCAGCTCAGCTTTGATACAGCTCAGCCTTGCTGCAGGCTACATGATGTAGAGAGGCACAGCTGCCGTGTTAGTAACAGAGTTTTCTTCAACCCAGGACAGGCCACCACCAACACAGCACCACTGAGATGGCAGCACCAGCTTGCTCACTCCTGGGTCTCATTATGGGGTGCTACGGTAGATATGCGGTCCACACCAAGCTGGCACTGGAGGGAGAGACACAGATGGGGGTGAAAGGAAGGAATCGTGTATGTAGGACTCCCAACTGCCTCTTGGATAGCCAAAGTAAATGCTGCTGAGACAGGAAGCCTCCTTCCTGCAGGCAACTGCACCAAGAGGTGCAAAGCCCCTTGCTGAGCCAAGCCCCAGGGAAGGGCAGCACTGCTGTGCCCTTCTCCAGCAGTGGCAGGTATCTCTGTGCCCCTCATCTGGCTGCAAACACTTGCTGGTCCCCTGCAAAGCCCTGACGTGTGCCCCAGCTGCAGTGTCGCAGATTTTGGGGGACATGGCTCATGGTGGCAGAGGGAAGAAGGGGGGAAGAGTGAGCAGAGAGGATGAGCAGTGCAGAAGAGCAGTTGGCTCTACCTCTGACATTAAGGTGTCCCTTTGTGCATGGGCTCACCAGGTGGGTCTTTCTTCACACAGCCAAACAAGTGCTGCAGCCCGGGATCCCTCCTGCCTCTCCTCCCACCTGACAGTCCACAGTCCCCTCCGTGCTTCAGGAGCAGTCAGCTCTCAAGGGAGACAAGGCAGGTGGCAACAGATTTGAATCTAAAAACTCAGCTCCCAGGTCTGCTGGGCATTGGAGCACACACGAGGGCTTCAGGGCTGGGACATTCATGGGCTTAGACCTTCCGAGAACACCACATCTTGACGATTCAGGGCTCAGACTTTCAGACCAGATAGCAAGGAAGGGTTGGGCAAGATGACCTTGGTATGGCAAAGGAAAAATGCTTTCCCACCATGCAAAAAAAAATGGGCAGTGGGTCTTTCCTTGCAGCAAGATCCATGCAATTTCAGAGGTCCGTAAAGGCTGGAAGACTATGAGATATACCCAGCTGCATCCCCTCCACCAGTGGGACACCAGAGAAACGAGCAATGCAGCCAACAGCAGGACCTTATACCCATTCCACCGTGCTCCCTGCTGTTTCCCAGCCCCAAGTCCTTGCACTCTTGCCTCCTTCTCCTTTCACCAAGCCCCAGTACACCTCCATAACTCATGTCCTCCCCTAACCACCACTACTTGCTCCGTGGAAGGGATAGGTTTCTGCAGAGCTCACTGCCACTACATAAGTCTCAGTGTCATCATAGCCAGAAAGAAATTACCTCATACCACATTTAGTGTGCATTTCCCAGAGAAAGCATCTTGACACCTGCAAATCACAGAAACTTTGAGGCCTGCACTGAAATAAAACCTGAACATTTTACAACAGACAGAACTCGAGTTACAGTGGTGGCGACCCCGAGCAACATTGCCTTGGCCCTCCTTATTATTCCCCAGTCAGTCCATTATTATTAATGTCACTACAATAAATACCAGAATGAAATTGACAGCATTTGGCCACGTATCTTAAAGCATTGCCCCACTCCTCCTTCATTCCATGTATCTGCAGCCTTGGTTTCCGTCCCTCTCAGTCGTCAGAAGAGCCCTTGGGGACAAACCGTTTGACGATGTGACCAGCTAGGTAATAAAAGCCATGCAGAACCGCGGCCGTGGCATCGATGACGAGCGAGAAGGTGCCCCCGATCCCAGTGGCCATGTCTTTAAGGACAGAGGGAATGGCACAGATGGAGTGGTAAGGGAAAGCAGCAAGGTGAAGGACGAACCCCACGGGGATGCTCAGGATCCTGTAGGTGAGGGACACCACATCTTGAACAATTTGCAGGAAGCCCAGGAAGATGTTGATGATGACCCTCCCAACATCATAGGGGATGCTGATGAGCACCATGCTGACAGCTTTAAGGTAGGACACCAGCCCATTCCACAGGCTGTAGACTCCACCCAGAATTGTACCGACAACTCGCTTTACAACAAGCCACAGAAAATAAAACACAAATTTCACCAGCTCCACAAAGATGTAGATGAGGAGTTCCAGAAGTTTGATGAAAGGGGTAGCAATGATGCCAGCCACTCTTCTGACCCAGCCACTGTCTTTGGTCTCCTCGTTGTTACTTGTTCCTACTTGCTCTCCAGAGCGGATCTCACTGACAACTTGCAGTACTGCTTCTCTTTTCTCCTGGCTTTGTTTGTCTTCCCCACAGTTGCCTTTGAACAAGTGAACTCCAGGCAGAAGCTGCTTCTCCAGCTCTCTCACCGTGAGGTCTGCCAAGCTGTTTTCATCATTGATTTTTTTCACTAGTCCCAGGGACCATCCCTCTGGAGCATCACAGCAGGCTGCCAGCCAGAGGCTCTCTGGCACTGACATCTTGCTTTTAACTTGGACACTGGAAGGAATTGCACCTGCAAGGAGATATAGATGATCCATCTTGGAACAGTGAGGGATCAGAGCGTGCTCCACTACCTTCCCAATGTCTCTGTGCCAGCTTTTGCTCAGAGCTGGGCTCAGAGGGACAGTGTTCGTGAGTGTGTAAGTGGCCACCTGGAAATCCTCATCATTAAGCAAACTGGGATTGAGAAGGCCTCTCTCGTAGCCAGAGCCCACATAGTCTGAGGTCAGGGCTTGATTTGCACCAAGGTTGGCCACAGCGCCACCAATATCAGCTTCATGCACCATTTCATGCAAGTCATTTTCTGGATCATCTATCTGAAAGAGTAGAGAGAAGTGTTACTGCATGCCATTCACCTTCCCAGAAAACAAGGGGTAAACTGGGCCTTGACGTATACTTTTCATTAGGACCTAGTACATGCCGTGCCTTGGATTATACCCTGCAACCTCTCCTTACTTCCCTTGAAGTGCTTCAGAGGAGTGCATTCTCCACTTAGCTTCTCTGCCAAACACATTGGTTTAGGCTCCAGAGGATATTTGCAGCTCTCCAGCCTGGTACACAGCACAGCATAGACTTCAAAATCTCACCAGGCACAATAAACCAAGCCTCTAACTTGTAATTTGTCCTAGAAGAGATTCTTAAGACCAAGAGATGGCTAGATTTAGGGTCATGTTTTCACCTCCTACTGTGGTGGTACCTGCAGTTCATTCAAGAACTTAACCGTGGCACCTTAAGCCCCTCTGAACTACCAAAGCCAAGCCATGGGAAAAGAAAAACAAACAAACAAACAAGCCACAGTGTATAAGATGTCTAGAGAAGGCATTTACCTCTCACCACTTATTGTGTAAGAAGCAAGAATGAAGTCTGGTGACCTGAACTACCCCACCTTGAACAGGAGACACAGCAGTGAGCTCCTAGGGCTGTTGCAGGGCTGGTCATCAGTACCCTGACCCTCATGTCATTAACAGTCTGAACATCATCCTTAACGACCACACAGCTCCTGGCATAACATGGGTGAGGGTGCCATCACCAAAGGTCCTTGACGGAATCTCCCTGCTTGAGCCTGTGGTTCCCAAGCCATGGAGCCAGAGGTAACAATTACTGCAGTGGGAATTTGTCCTGGGGCCACGCACGAGGGGCGGCGGCAGGCGCAAAGAGCAGTGGGAGGAGAAGCACTAATGTCAGGGTGTGTTCAGGTCCTTCTCAGGTGGCCACAGCTCTGTCTGATCCATAGTCATTCCTATTGACACTGCCTGCAGCCGCTCCAGGGGGCTGCGCCAAATTGTCATCTTGTTCCTCAAATTAGAGGGTGAACATGTTGGTAGAAGTTCAGGGGGGGCAGATGACCTCTGGCAGTCACTGCCTTCTGTAGTCTCTGTTTCAGAGGGCGTGGTCCTCAGGTCTCAGCACTGTGCTGGCCCAATTAAAGCTTCTGCCTTTGGCCCTGGCCTATAAATCGTTTACTGCACTATCTAATATGCACTTTAGAAACATCTATGGCAGACAGTTCATAGTCTACCTTGAATCATTTCCAGATCATCCATCCTTGTGTCTTGACCACCTTGCATCACACTTGGACAGATACCCAACTATGTCCGTGCAATCTTACCCAGAGTTAGCATCCTCTTAGGGCTACATCACCTCCTCACAGTTCTGCACCAGCCTGTGCTGAGAGTCAGGGTGAAAGAGCTAGTGTCACCAATTGTCCATTACCCTCATCCAGGAACTGAGCTCTGGCTGGCCTCCTGCATCAGCCAAACCCCTGCAGTCAAGGCACAGGGCTCCCTCTGCACCAAGCTTTGTCACAGTGCCAAGCTTGGCCATTGCAGAGGGCTGCATTACCCCACCTCCTACTAAGGAGGTTTCTTGCTCTTTTTTTGAAGCATCTGGTGCTTATTGCTTCAGGACTTGGAGGATCAAAGTGAGTCCCATGTGCTGATGCACAAGTCACAGCTTTTTCTAAATGCACTGCTTAAGAAAAGCACTTTTACGACCTTATCCTTGCACTTTCTGCACTTTTACGACCTTATCCTGCTCCTCTTGCTCAGTCACCCCAACCAACAGGCTGCAGCTGGTTGATGAGGCCAGACATTTTGCATTCCACAAGATCACTGTCTCTTCCTGCCCCCCCTTCCCTTGCCATTCTCCCCTTCTGACGAGGTGATGGTGTGCCATGGGACAAGGGATGCACCCAGTGTGTTTAATGGCACAGAAGAGGTGAGGGGGATTGGGCGTACCGTAAGGCTGTGCCCAGGAACTGTCCTCAGTGCTGTGACCCTTTGGAGTTTTACACCCTCCCAGAGTCACTCATCCCATCTCACTCCCATGGTGAGTGCTGCTAGACAACAAGGACACAGACCTAAGATGGATCAGCTCTGCCTCCTGACAGAAACTGCTGACACAAAGCAGAATAAACTTAATTTGTTTCTCCCTATGAGCTGCTGCATGCAAACCTTGAGAAGCCAATCAAGAAAATATGTCCCTGGTTACCTGTCCAGTTGCAGGCCTTTGCACATACCATTGAGATTATTTGGGTGCTCTTACGAATATGATAAAAATGCAGCTGTGTGCTGTTCATGTGTAAGGCTCTGACATCACCTAATCATGCTTATAATAACTCCTATTATGGTTTGTGATAACTAATGCATACCTGAGGTATTCATGTCTTCTCCAGCTCAGTCCCAAAAGCAGGCTGTCTCAGCATGGCATCTAATCTGCACTGCAAGATACCTTTCCTCCCTGCTTCAAAAAGCCTCTGGCTTGTGTCACCCCAAAACATATCTGTGTTCATGGAGCCAGCCATGAAGCCATCTGTCCAAATAACCTGGGGCAGCTCAGGGCAAAATCCAAGCAGACAGGTAAACTCCTTATCATAGAATGGAGATTTTAAAATAACTTATGTGCCTGAAGCCTGTGTGGATGTTAGCACATAACAATGTTGATGTGAGTCATTAGGTGGAGGGTGCAGTTTCACAGATGGCACAGAGGCAGAGGGGGATTAAAAGTATGGCAACACAGGGTTATTAGGGCAGGCAGCTTCCATTGAGTTTTGTCATTTAACAAGGCAGGACACTGCCACCCCCCACCTTCCCCACCCTGGTATGTAGGATTCCTGAACTTCAGCTTCCCTCTCCCACTGCTGCTTCCTCAGGCACCCTTACACCTTTGATTGAAGTGGAAATGCTTGATCCAACTTTAGTGTGGGATTCATACCTCAGGGAAGAGGCACAGTGCCTCTTACGCTGAAGTTTCAGCAGTAGGACATCCACGAGTGGCTCTAGAAGTGCCTGTTCTCTTGACTCTCTACCAAGAGAGCTGCAAGAGCAGCTCGAAGGTAGCTGCACTATAGCTGGGCAAGAATCCCACCCTGGTCATCTGCCTGGCGGTGGCCATTAACCAAATGAAGAAGCAAGGTAATTCATCCAGCCCCTCATAAATTAGGACGGAAAAAGCAACTCCGCAGTTTTCCATCTCTCTCTAAGCTACAGAAAGACTCAAACACAGAGATTTCCAGACAACCAAAATGGAATGAGGTAAAAGACACCAAAGTGACTCGCTCTCAACCCCTAGGAAATCTGTGGCAGAGCAGGTTTTCAGACCTTCGCCTGGGGGAGTCCCATCAGTATCCTGCTCATCACCCTACCCTTCCTGCTCTCTAATTTTTCACTAATTGCTGAATTAATTCATTGTTTCCAGCTGCCAATCTGCAGTGGGTGGAACTGACATTCCTCACACTTCTCACCCAATTACTGCCTCTGTGCTACATTTGGCATTTGTTTCTCAGGCAGACATTCCTGAGGAGGGAGTGAGATGGAGCCCTCACTACTTATATCATTATCCCAAAAAAAAGCATATGACAACCTTGAGGCCCTTACTGGAGTGCTAAGAGTGTTTTTATACTGATTTCTTTCCATTTGCTCTGTGTCTGCATCTCCATGTGCAAGCACACACCACTGTCCAGCTGAGCCAGCTCATACCCAGCTATCTCTGTCTTGGCAAGGCAATTACCCAGAAAATCAGCGATATGAGCTCCCTGGGCTATGCTGCAGAGCAGGGGTTGCTAAGGCTTCCCTTCAGCAGCCATCTACCTACCCTTGGTAGAACATACATCATGGGTGTGAAAGCTCTTCCCCACTCTCTCCTCCAAGTGGCAGTGTCTGAGAGGGCTGTATGCACTTACTTCTGGAGTTATAAGAATTTTTCTTGATTTCTTTCCCTTACGTATTCTTCTACAGATTTTTTTTTTTGGCCTTGTACTTTCCTGTCTCCAGACAGAGGTTCCTTCAATGAACTGAGAGTTGCTAACTCCTGCGTCTGATACATCTGCATTTCACTAGGGGATGAAGGAGACCCATTAGTGTCAGCTAAGAACTACTGTCAGCCTCTGAGGCTGCTCTGGAGAAGCCAGAGCAAATAAAGGTAGCACCTGCCCTGTTATTTCTGAGGCTGCAGAAGGTTTTGGTGGCAGGACACACAAGGTTTGGGAGTCTGGAGTGCTGGCAGGAGCCAAGACCAGATGAGGGTTCGAAAGTGATGGAGCAGGAAGGGCAGAGAAGCCAGCTGAAGGGAGGTCCAGGAGAACTGAAGTTACTGGGTGGAG
>VYXF01009199.1:642594-740982 GCA_013397295.1 Polioptila caerulea | reverse complement strand
GGGGGGGAGCTTCCCACTGCTCCCTGGCAGGAACAGCTTCTGAGCCTACCTAGGTAGGTTGGAAGAGCTGGACCACAACAAGCAGGAGGAGATAGGGGGGCAAGAGATGATGAAAAGTGTCACTGGCCAAGGCAAATAGCAAAGGATCTCATCTCTGCCACTTTACCTTGCTGCCTCCGTGGCACTGACCAAAGATTCTTGCCAGCCTACATCCCCCTTGCACTTTAAAAATTTGCCACCCTTCCACAACTCCATAATGACAGACAGAGTCTGCAAAAAGTTTCCTCTCTTTTAAAAGGGCAAGCTCCCACAGCTTGCCTGTGAAGTGGAAGGAGCTCAGATCAAAAGGCCCTTAGGAACTGCTGCAACTCAAAACCCAGCCCAGAGAGCCAGAAGGCAGTCCAGGCTAAAGATAACCACTTAATATCTCCTGTCTTCAATGCCTGTGGCCTTGTGGCCTTAGTACCTCATCACTACACCTGAGAAAAATAAGCACAGCATTCTCCTGGCAGGGGGGTGAGCTTTGATTGTGGCAACATCCAGTAGCTGAGGACACTCCTGACACGCTGCTCTGACACTGCAGCCATTCCTGCCCTGACAAAGCACCCTTGCACACCGGCAGTGTTTCCTGGGCTCAGCAGATAGGGTAGCCTGATGTTGCTACAATATTCCTCATTATCACTGCTGAAAAATCTAAAACACAGGCAGGGGAAGGAGAGCTAAAGTTCTCTTAGGGCACCACGAGTTTTTAAAGGATTTCCTTTAAATTGAACAGCCTGAAGGCCTTGCTTAAACATGCCAAGAGACAGGGGAGGCAAAAACAACAGAGGCTCTAGCAAAATTCATTTTATACTGCATACTTCTGACCTGACTGAAGCCTGCACGCCCCAGGACACAGCAACTCATTTTCCTGCCTCAGTCTGCAACACTGGGACACACTGAAAAGCTGCAGCATCAACTTGGTGAGCCACAAATGGATGCTTTATCTCTGCTCAGTGAAGCTCAAGAACCCCTATCAACACTGCGATCATACCGGCAACAGAACAAACTTGAACTTGACACTGCCATGTCTAACCCACCAGCAGCACTCCCTGCCCACAAGAGCTGGCTGGGCAGGACAAACACATCGCTGGTGTCTCAGAGGGCTTTCCTCTCCCCTGGCACTGCACATTCATGCAGCAGCCTCTCAGTTTTCATTATAAGCTCCCTGGGACAAGAAACTATTTGTTTGCTCAGTTCCAAGCACAAAAATAAGTTTTGCTCATGCTAAATTCATGCCAACAGAAGTTCAACAAGCAGAGTTCCTGCCTCCTTTGCAAAATTCTAGCCCCAGCTTCACCCCAGAGGAAATGTTCTCCAGGAACAGCTGCTTTACAGCGAAGGAAAAGCTGCCTTACCTGCGGTTCAACCAGCCAGTTCTCCTCCTCACTTTGAGCTGGCTTTGTAAACTTAAAAGCTGAATAAAGAGGGATTTTGTCCTTAGTACTGTAGAGGGTTGCAAAGCGTGGCTCTTTGTTGTACTGCTGACAGATTTTCACATGGAACGGCTCCGTAAATCCTTCGGGTGGGACTTGTCCAGGGAAGAACACGTTACACTCGGCAAAACCAGTTTCATCCTCTCTAACAACTCTGCCCTGGGAAAAGCCTGGGAAAGCCGAGATGCAAAGCAAGAACACAATTGACGTCTTCATGGTCCACTCCCTGGAGCCGAGGGAAGCCCCGTCTGCCTCCGCTGGGTTCGGCAAAGGACCTGCGCTCAGAGTCCATGCAGCAGCGAAGCCAGAAAGCGTCTGGAATTCGGGTGCAGCGTGCGAGGGAAATGAAATATGAAACCAGAGCCGATCCCTTCGGGGAGCCAGCGCGTTCCGCAGGCAGCGCGCTGCGAAAGCGAACGTGCGGCCAGGCTGCTCCGACACACGCTGCGGACGCCAATTCCCGCAGGAGATGATGCCAGGCAACCTGAAATCATCCGGGCTCCTCGGGAAGAGGAGGAGGGACGCCTATGGCAGCGGCAGGGCTGGAGCTGAGCAGCCCCGGCTGTCCAGGCTGGGGCTCCGCGCCGGCGGGGGTGTGGTGTGCTGCATTGCAGCAGTCCCCGGCAGGAATTTTGGCTGACACAGCCAGAAATGTTCCTGAGGCTGTCAGAGGGGATGCTGCAAAGTCAGAGTCACCACCCCAAAGAAGGTATTAGCTGTCCTCTCCAGCTGTGAGCCTGGCCAAAGGAGAGGAAGAGAAAGAAGAGAGGTGGCAACATTGGAGCTGCTGGGAGCCCCCTTTGTCCATTTCGGGGTGTCTGTCATCACTATTGGTGCCAGCCAGCCACATGCTGCTCAGATGCTTGGGAAAGGCATTCACCTCCCATCTCTCCTGGCTCTGTATGGAGGATTCCAAACCCTCCAGTATCGCCTCATCCTGGGAGACCCTCTCTCAGAAGAGATTAACAACAGGCAGAAGGATAAAGACCCTCAGATCACACAGCCCTAGTCAGCATCCACCACAGAACATTTTGGCCAAACCTACAGAACTGGCAAAAAAAGAAAATGAAGCTACTGAGTTCAGCAGAGTAACCATCCACCCAATAAACAGCTGCCTAGAATACCTTGGCTACTGCTGGGTAAAAGCAGTAGTCCTTCAGTTACTGGGAAAATTAGTGTTTTCAAAATAGTGGAGGTTGCAAGGATATTACAGAGCAGTACCTTGGAGTCAAGAAAAGGTAGCATTTTCCCACCCCAGAAGTGAGATGTGATCAGCTGTGTTGACAACAACTTAAAAAAATCCTAGATGCCAACAGGGCACAAGTCCCTTTTATAATACAATTTCCAAGCAAAAAACCTCCCAAGTGCTACCATCCCACAAGTACTTTTCAGACAAGGCAGGATTATGTCCATATTGAAAATTATGAAGTTAAATGGTGAGTGGTTAACATGCCTGCCTAAGGTCACAGAAGGAGTCTGTGAAAGGCTAAAAGTAGACTGCACTATATGACTATCATTCCTCTACTCAGGGATGACTTCTGGAAGTATCAAGACAAGGAAATACGTCAGCACTGCTTGGTGTGGTGATATCAGCTAGGGGAGACAGAGGCAGGCTGGACAGGCTGGGGAACAACAGGAAATGTAGTAAGTGGGCTTGGGTTTGGTCCAGGCAGATGACTGGTCACCCAGACCTGCCAGAAAGAGTTAGTCATGTTCAGGAAAGGTGATGGAAAGGAAAGCACAGACATAAAATTTCGTTTTCCTGGATGTAAAAAGGCTCCTGGAAAATCAAGAACTGAAGCTGAACCTTTGCTGTTAGATGCTTTTCTGATCCCAAACTTGCAATTACCTGGGCAGCAGAAGAAAATATTTTCATAAGCACAGTAAGCCCTGCTACTCAGGCAAAGCTAGGTCAGACAATGAATTTAAACACCCCACTTCAAGGCTGACATGCATTACCTCAGGATGAGCATGGTTCCAATGAAAAGGCAGCATGAGGTGTCTCAAGAAGTGCATGACAGCAGGCACTAGCACACTGAACAGACCAATGATTTCCACCAGGAAACATCCTGCCTCTGTCCTAGACCTGTGAATTAACCTCTTGCCTCAAAGTCTCTGTCTCATCAGATGTACAGCTCCAAGTTGTCTTCTGAGCCTCAAGGTCTTTTATGGGCTTTTGGGAAACTCTGAGGAGTTCTTTCCTTTCAGGGTGTGAGGCAGGGGTCCAATTTACCTCAGTGTTTACCAGCAAACAGATAAACCTGACTCACCCAAAGAGCAGGAGCTTCAGGTTCTCACCTCCCGTGAGGAGCCCCAGTCGAAAGCCAGCATGGAGTTCCACTCCTGTGCTCTCAGTTCAATTTTCTGTCCAAGTGAGGTGCCTTTCCAGTTTCTACCTAATTTAAGATAGCTGTTGTGATCCTTGAAAACAGAGCTGTGTAATTTTTTCTCTTTTTAACATCACTATTACTAAAGGGACTAGTGCCATCATCATGCTGTAATAAACACCATGCTGAAAAGATTGAAAAGATAAAGACAAAAGGAATGCTCTGCCTGGGAAGGTTACATTCTCAGCCAAGGACCACAGTCAGAGGACTCTAACACAGTGAGATGGAGTTGGGTTGGTCAGAGGTTTTGGTGACTTGGTGCTGCAGTAGCTTATCTGCTGTCACACACTTTTATAGGCATCATAGGCAGTGATGCCTATAGGCAGTGATAGGGAGCAATGCCTATAGGAGCTGTTGCCAGAAGGAGTATTAAGATCAGATTCAAAACAGCCCTAAGGCTGTTGATGTGAGCAGAAGGGCTCTGGCAAAATACACATTGGGTTGGCAATGGTCAGTGTGAGCTGGTGGTGTCAGCATGAACTGTGGCAGCAGTGTAGCCTCACGGGACCTTCTCCAAACCCATGAAGGGCTGACAGTGCAATAAGCTGAGCAGTGTCAACAGTGTGGGCAAGAACTTGATGTTTCATGTGATGGAGCAGAGGGAACCCAGGGAGGATGCAGAGTGATGTGGCCAAAGGGACACATGAGAAAACTGATCATAGAACTATAGAATATCCCAAGTTGGAAGTGACACACAAAGGTCATTGAGTCCAGCTCCTGGCCCTGCACAGGACACCCCAAGAATCACACCCTGTGCCTGAGATCATTGTCCAAACACTCTTTAACTCTGTCAGGCTGATGCTGTGACCACTTCCCGGGGGAGCCTGTTCCAGTGCCCAGCCACCCTCTGAGTGAAGAACCTTTTCCTGGTATCCAACCTAAACTTCCCCTGACACAACTTCAGGCCATTTCCTTGGGTTTTGTCACTGATCACCAGAGAGAAGAGAGCAGTGCCTGCTCCTCCACATCCCATCATGGGGAAGCTGATCACTAAGTGGCAGGCAGAGGTGTGAGACAAGAGAGGCTGTTGACAACAAACTGTATAAACAGAGAGTTTGCAAGGCATGACATAGGTAAAGTGTGTTGGGAAAAATTAAGAGAGGTTAGAGAGAAGGAAGGGCAAGAAAAGAGGTAAGGATCCAGAAAATGGTATTGGCCAGCAAGAAAAGGAAGATATTGGGCAAAAAGTAGAGTTGAGGAGGATCTGGGTTCCTGAAAATCTGGGGTACTAAGAAAAGGTGAAGAAGGAAAACAAATGGAAATAGGTGCGAGGAAACCCAGGCAGCAGGTTTTCAAGGACAGGTCAAGTGAGATGATGAGAGAAATCTGAGGAAAGTCTATAGTGATAAGAAAATGAGGAGAAAATATGAGGAGAAAATATGAGGAGGAATAGGGGAAAAGGAGAATGAAAGGTTTACATCCATCTTCATTGACCTGACATAGACGAGCAGTCTTCCTGTTCTCCAAGAACAATGTCTCAAAAGGAAGGATACCTCCCTGCAAAACAAACCTGAAAAGCATGTTAGCATCCAAACTCTCTAGCCATTAAGAAGCTGCCAGGCTTGTCTGTCTGCTTTCCCACACTGCTTCTCCAGCCCTGTCTCTGTTCACACGACTGACACTGGATTTGCTACAAATAGAAAATCTATCCTCTCACATGCTTGACCCCTCTATCCTAGTCTTTCAAAACATTCTTGACTCCAAATATTTTTCCAGGCTGGATCTCAAATCTCCTATCATGGCCTCTGTGAGACCCTAGTGTTGTATGTGACCGTGTCTTTCTCCTGAGAAGAAAAGAAAGAAGACAGTGTCTCCAAGGGCAAGCAGTCCCATGAGAGAGACACCATTTGTTTCAGTAGGCATACCAAGCTTGGACTTGGAGCACAATAGTACCAGCAGACATGCCATGGCAAGTCAGAGAGCACATCTGCCTCCTCACTGTCTCATGGGGAAATAGTATCTTCTTAAAATTAGTTTAAAAACTTGCTCTGGGAAGGGAGCCCAGTGCTGAGCTACAGGGAAAAGCAAGAGTGAAACAATTTTCCTATTGTAACTGAGAGATTCAAGGGCAAGGGGAGCAGGTGGGCAGAAAAACAACAAACTCTTTAGAAAAGAGTTTAAAAACACATTTTTGGGATTTTGATTCCCACCTTAAATGAGGTTTTGATGTCAATCCCTGCTGCCTTTTGTCTTCACACCTTCCCCACGGTGTCTCTGGTGCTGATGAGGAATGGCCCTTCGCTGGCAGAGCTGCTTTGTTGCTCAGCTGTGCCATGATGCTCACTAGCAAGGGTGGCCTGTGAGAAGCCACAAACTGCCTCAGATTGCCAGGGATGCTGATCTGGCTCTTCTGCTTCTTCACTTGCATTTTCTCCTTTCCAGACTCAGTGTCCACCCACAGCAGACAGTGGATGCCCTGAAGTGGTGTCACAGTTGAAATCAGAAGAGAAAAAGAGCATGAAGTTTGAAACAAAAAAATATAGAGGAGGTTGTCTATGATGTACGATCATAGAAAAAGGGTGGCAGCTGCGAAGAATGAAACACAATCTGCTCTATGGATGGTAGCACCATTGGGACAGAGACATACTCTCATTTTGTACAAAAAATTGCACAGTGGAAGTCTGACAGGCACCTTGTAAACCATGAAGTATAAATGCATTGCATAAATACAGAATAAAATTAATAAAATCCAAAGGCTGCTTCCTTTGGCATTTTATCATGGTCTTCATACCCAAGAGATTTCTGTTAATCTGTTAGACTGTTTAAAAGAAGCACAATGACAATTCCATGCTAGACAGCAAAAGCAGGATGGATGTAGATTAGCAGTATAAGGCAATGTTTGTAATAGTGCAAATGGTTATCTGTCAAAGTGAGCTATTTAGAGATGTGCTGAAAGCTCCAGTACTTCCACTCTTTAAATTAGGAGGTGCTTTTTAACATAACAACTAAAAAAAAAGAGTTGATGTTTCAACTGTAAGGGCCTTGTTTTACAGATCAACAGTTAATCAGAGCCACAATCTGTTTTGGACAGGGAAGTTAGCCACTTACATGGCTTTTCTTCTAATAGGTATTAAAATTGATTTTTTAGTATTTGTTTTATTTTACATTTTCAAAAGTGCAATGTGATTCAGTCAATGCTGAGAGCTTGCCGGGCTACATGCTGCCCAAAGCAAGGCGTGAGACAGCTCCTGACAGTCTGCATTGACAAAAGACTGGTGCGTGGGAAGAAAATTAGAGATACAGGCTTCTTAGGCTTGCATCATCCTCAGAAGAGTGAAGGAGAAAGCCATAACCCTTGAGAAAGCTAAACCTGCTGGCGGGAACCAGAACCTCTAATCAAGAGACAAGGTAGCAGCCACACCCAGGACTGCCTGTCTCCAGAAACACCACTGTGTTTTGGAACCAAGGAGTAGTAGGAGGGGTGAGATGGTCTGCATTAAAGGTTTGGCCAGACCTGATAGATGGATATGAGGTTCCAGCTGCTGCCCAGCTCCAGCACCCTCTGTGCCACTCAGATTGGCAGTGGAGATGCCCCTATGGAGCCCAGTCATCCCAACAGCCCAAGCAGAGAGGCAGGCACCACAAGGCTCTGCATCATTCTGCATGGCCAGACAAGGATGAGATGGCATCCTCCAGCTGTGCCTCTGTCTCTGCACCAGCTTTAAAATGAACTCTGGATGTCCACAGACAAACCTCAGGCAGGGTCTAATGTATTCCTGCTGCCACAGAGACTTAGCCCACAAAAAATTAAGTGTGTTGGCTGTGTGAGAGAAGAGTGAGCAGCTCTTTCTCCATTCTCATTTCAGGCCTTGGCTTGCTACTGAAATACATGTTGCAACTGCTCCAGGCATAAATGTAATATCATATTTTCCACATATGTTGCTTCTTGGCCAGTACTACCTAGGGAGAAATTCAGATGTGGAAAACACAGTTGCAGGATCCTGTCACTACCATGAGTATAGGGCTCAGATTCTGCCCTTAGAGTTCACAGAATGGCATCGGTGCATGACAGCCGGGACAGGATATTTCCTCTAAAATAAAAAAGCAGCATAGATTTTAGTCACACTGACAGCAGAGGGGAAGGAAGTACTGGCCTCAAATTAGACCTCTAAACAAACAGGTGGCTGTTGGGATTGCAGGTTAAATTACAGGTGCAAAACCCAAAGCCCCTGAGGAAAGGTAACTTTGTCTTTCTCTTATGCTCAGTTCAGCATCTAGGAAATTGAGGTTTAGATCTCATCTCCATCAGAAGGCAGAAGAGGTTTGGCCCCAACTGTCTCACATCTGTAAGAGCCAGTGACAGGAGTCACTGTTCTGCTGCCTTGGGCTGCTTGCCACTGAACTTTGCACAAATAGTCAGAAGGCAAATTACCTTCTGTCCTTTAGCTCTGTAGTGAAAGCACAAAAGCAAGTCTCACAGTCCGGCCTGGACCACTCTGCTTACAGTCCCTCTGGGCAGCAGCCCCTGTGCCTGTGCCAGGACATGGTGCTCCCAATCTCCTCTGTGCAGCAGCCAAAGGAACCAGAACTCCCTTGAGACCACCACAGCCTTCTAGCCTCCCTCCAGCACAAGGCCTGCATAACCACTGCACCTGTTCCTAACTGAGCATCCTTAAACCTGATGGGAAGTGCTTTGAAGTGCACCAGGCATGGACTACAGAGCTCACAGCTGGTAAAGACTGCAGGAGCTCAAGTAGCTGGAGTAGGCAGGCTCCAGCACAATGAGAACATGGAGGGGGGGAGATGTAAATAGTAAGGCACATTCATCACACGCCAAACATTCCTATGCAAGCCCTACCCCCACAGGCACCAGCTCCATTGGTCTTCTCTCCACAGCTGCTCATGAACTGCTGTGCTCTGGTGAGTGGGACTCCCCACTAGTGGGATGCAGCACCTTGCACAGGACCAGGACTCCTCCCTCTATTCCAGCTTAAATTTTTACCTCCAAGGATAGCAAAGCCAAGTTATTAGGGGCATAGTAAGATAGTACTGGATAGGAGCAATGAGGTCAAGCTGCTCAATGTGAGTGTTTTTGCCTGGACAGAAAGGTGAGATATGGCTGCTTTCACCATGCACATGGCAAGCAACTGGACAAGGAGAACAGGAAAAGGGAGGGAAATGCAAAGCTTGCATGCAATTACTAATCCTCAATAGCAATGTTACAGAAACAGGCAGTGTCTTGCCAAGAGAGGCACATCTGCAGAGGTGTTTGCAGCACACACACCTTCTTGGTGTGCCCCAAGTCTTCAGGGGAGCACGCAATGCCCCATCAAAAGGCCTCCTGCTTACGCTCATGGTGGAGCTCCCTGTTCAGCTGAAGGAACTGGCCACCAGAGATCCTGAACCAACCAATTCTGCTAATTGTGTTTTTATACTCCTAACCACTTAACCATTTAAACTTCAACTGAATCCCTCCTGTCTTTCTGCACAAATCATGAAATAGAGATTAAAACCCAGGAAGGGAACAAATTTTGCCAGGCTGGTGTCATCCATAAGTGGCTTCAGTTAGGGTTACTGATCATGTAGGAGAAGCCTGCTGTATCTGCTGTAGTCTGAGTCCCACAACAGGACCAACTTTACAAGTCTTGCTCAAATAGAGGTAATGGTTCTGATGGCAAAATTAAATGTCAAAGCCCTATGGTCTTTGTAATATAGGAAATCAGATTTCAGAGCCTGCTCTTAAATGGGATATTAGAGCTACAAGTCGCAGAGCAAAAGCCTTTGGTCCATTATTTGTGGTTTTATAAAAAGGGAAATGCACAAGAGTTGGGGAGAGGGGATGACTTTGTCAAGGTCCCCTGGCTAGTGGCAGTGCTAGGAAAAAGGTAACAGTTTCCTGAGTGCCAGCCCTCTGCACTGACATAGTTCCACAAAAGCAAAAGGTTCCCTTGAGGCCTCAGGGGCTAAAATACTGTGAATTTGCAATCAAGAACTAAAAGAAAAACAACCTGGTTGATCCCACTTGTGGGGATTTCATTGTTTTTCAAGCTCTTGTTCTTTGTTTCCATCTGAATCAGAATAAACTCACTTCTGCCCACGTCTGAAAGAAATAATGCGGTTGGCTAAAACTCTCCCAAAGCTTGAGTGGCCTCATTAATGGGCAAACCCTTTGCACACCGTGCTAGTTCAGTAAACAAAGGATAACTAAGGATAACTAAAGGTTATCGCAGTGGTTAAGAGAACTCACTGCTGGCTGATACCAGCTAAAATCCTCTCAGCTAGGAACACATGTTATATTCATGTGGCTTCTTTGGAGGTAGTAGAAATTGATCCTATGGCTGACTTTCTTTTCAATTAGTTTGAGGACTGCACTACTGAGATGTTGCTGGAAAGGAACCTGAATTGTGTTTTACTTGGTCAGGACGACATACAGCTGTTTTACTTTTCTTATAAAATCTTCCTTGTATTCCTGGTTTGGAGACTGGAGATAAATTAGGAGATTCTATGCTTTCACACTGAGTTCCCTATTCCTTAGAGTTCTGTTTACAAAAAGTACTTACCTGCATCTTGAAGCTTTCAGTAACTGAAATTTTAAATCCAGAAGGATCTCATCTAACTTAACCTCATCTTTGGAAAATAATTATGTAGTTTTATGTTGTAAACTCCACATCTTCTGCTTGTCTTTGTAAATTACTAATGAAATATAGACTGCCATTTTCTGGGATTGCTCAAGCAAGTGAGTGAATCACCTCCCAGAGGAACCTGTCACTATCCACCAAACAGATAAAGGGCCCTAAAGATTTGCCTAGACTAATACCTCCCTTACCTGAAGCTATATGAGAGTAATCCTAAAGCTAAGGGAGAGATGCACATAATCCGAGGACTGATTCAGACAGAAAATATTGATAAAGCATTAAAACATAAAAAAAATTCCAGAGAAATATGTGTACCATCTCCTGATGTTATTGCTAAAGGTTATAGTGCAGCTGACACTTACAGAGATAAGGTCATCTCCACTCCACCCTGCCTAACAAACTCACCTGCAGAACACTTCACTGGTTTCTTTATTGCACATCTATACAAAGGGAGAGGTGAAGTGAGCAGGCCCAAAGCCAGAGCCACTGTGCTAAGTGGACAGCCAGCCCTTCCTTCTGTATGACGCTGGTTTTCAAAACCTGGGCACCTCACTACTGAGACTCCTCCCTGCCAGACTGAGTCATCATCAGCCAGCATTAAGGAAAGGATAAAATTAGCTTGGCTATAAGAAATGTTTGGTTAATAAATAAAACAGTAGGACAGTTTTGCTTAACAGTGGATGCAGCCATAGACGGAGGTATGTCCTGGCTGCTTGCCTGGATGTAAATAGTGCATGGCTAAAATTATTTGCTTTGTCCAAGCTCAAAAAGAATCCCTTCAGTAGAAACAAAAAAGCTTCCATGGAGCTGAGCATGCATCCAAGAGAGTCCAGGAAGCATTAGCTGTGTGTGTCTTGGGGCGCCACTCCTTCCTGCAGCACCCTCCCTTCCCCAAGTCCCTAAGTGCCTTTTGGCTGACATCACGTCTCACGTTGGAAAAGCACTGGGATCTCAGAGCATGTGGGGAAGCAGACAGAGAAAGACACCATTAACAGCAGACCTATTCAAAACCAGTGTGCTGGACCTGCAGCACTGGCCTGGCTTGTTTAATGGCTGGCTGAGGAACCGCAGTCTGCAGTGTCTGATGAAGGTCATCACTGCCTCGGGAGGGATCCAGTTCAGCTCCTCATCCCGTGTCTTTTCTTCCAGGGAATTCCTACTCATTCCTGGGATTTTCCCTGTGTGGTGAATAGGTTACAGTCTGTTGCTGCAAAGCAAGAGTTTGCAGCTGTTAAACACACCCATGACTGGAGTACTGAAGGCACAAGAATCCCAGCAGCCCAGGGAATGGAGCACAGAAGCAGAAAGTTGAAGAGATGGTGCAGTGGGAGGCGTCAGGGCAGAGGTCATGGGCTGGAATGGCTTTGTGAGCAAAGAGAAGCAGCAGTAAATGCCATTTACTGTCCCATGGCAGGCAGCGGGGAAGGTGTCACTGAGAGCAAAAGAACACAAGATCGCCTCATCGGAAAGCAGCCCCTGCTGACTCACTGGCTGAGTCACAGCCTTGCCCAGCTTCTATTCTTTTTCCAATCAAGGAAACAGCAACTTCCCACGAACGTCTTTTAAGGCTGGTTTGGATGCTGAGCATTCCTGCACCAAGTTTCCACTCTTGACAATGCCCTGTGCCCTTCTATATCTGTTTCCCAGCAGGAGGCACAATCCTTCAAAGCACACAGCGTCCTGAGGGAGGAAACGGTGCTGTGGCTGCTCCAAAGCAGAAACAGGATTTACAATTTACTGCGGATCGGCCGTGCAAGCTGTGCCTCAGATGGCCAAAGACGAGCTCCCACAAGAAAGGGGAGGCAAAGGGAAAATTCAATATGGGACATTTCCATTCTGGCGCTGAACCCCTGCCCTGCTGGGGAAAATGCTCACCTTCAGAGCACTGCTTTGAAAGGGGAGATTGCACATCGTCCTGCTCTACTTTAAGGGTGGGAGGAAGACAGCCTACAGTGGGAGACATGAAAACTCAGGAATTACAATTGCTTCCACTAAATTCCTTTGTGGATTCAGAAAAAAAAAAAAAAAAATCAGTGAAAATCAGTAAGTAAAAGCAATGCTAGAGATGGAAGAAAGGGGAACCAAAACCCAAAGAATATACATTGAAAAAATTTCAAGACTAGAAAAATTACACAGGAAACAGGAAAAAATCCCTACACTGGCAAGGCTAAAAGGGAGTTTTTAAAGTCTCTTTAAGGAGAGAGAGACTTTTTTGATTATGCTCTCTCTTAAAGGAGCATAATCAATCTTCATAATACTACAGGCCAGAAGTAGATCACAAAAACCTTAACAAGGCTCCTAACAGACACAAGAAATATTAGAAATATTTTTATTCTTTCAGGGCACAATGTCTTTTGCAGTTTTACCATAATCTCAGAGAAGGACCAGCACTTTGGTGGGACCTACATCCTAAAGCATTCTTTGGGATAACCAAAGAATGTTGGTCTCCTGGTATGATCCACAAGCAAATACAAAATTGCACTGAGAATGTGTGCAGGTACCATAAAAGATTTGGGACACTAAGAGGCTACTCCAGTGACACCAGCAAAGGATTTGTTTTTAAGACTGATGCCTGTAACACAACCAAATATGTTTATTTGACATATATAAAGACTACATGGAATTTTCTGATCTAGAAAATGACAACTCTGAGAAGGATTCAGGAGTCACCATGGACATGTACCTGGATTCAAGCCCACAATGCAGTGGTGTGGGTAAAAAGGCTAGTGTGATCCTCAGATAAACAACCACATAGAAAGCTATGGGAGAAAAGTGGTTATATCTCTCTAGTTCACATTGATGGAGCTGATGCTGAAACAGTTTTTATATTTTTGTTCTTGATAGATGGATAGAGAGCAAGAAAGCCTTCAAATAACTGGTGTGAGGAAGAAAACAATCCCAAGACTAGAAGAGCCCAGGCTGTTTACTTTATCCAAAGGCAGAAGCAAGACTAGATTACCAAGTATAAATACCTAATGAGAACACAGGCTTTTAAAATTACCACAGAAAGGCACAAAAGGCACCCGTGGTTGGAAACAAAGATGACTGAAATTAAAAATAAAATGCAGTTTTAAACTGTGAGGATAATTAATCACTGGATGAAATGATCAAGGAAAGTGGTGACTTCTGCTTTTCATGTTTTCCATGCAGAACACAATAACTTTCTAAGGGATGTCACAGCCAAATTGCTCAGCAAAGATTGAAGCAGCTATGGGAAGGGGGAAGATCTGGGATTTTGTTATTGTCTGCTTGCTTACACTATCTGATGACATTTCAATGCATAATCCAGGAACACAGGAATTCATACTTGCCACCTTTACCACTGAACTTGAGTGGTGTCCCCTTCTACATCCCTGCACTTTGGTGGATCTGGAATCCCTTCCCTTATGCTGGGCTAGTCAAAAACACACAGAGAATGTCCCTAAATGTCAAAGCCTGCCTGGCGGGGCAGTAATTCTCCACGTGGGGTGAGCCTGCTTGGGAAAGAGCTCTGTGATGTGACCCAGAGGGAGTGAGAAGCTGATGGTGATATTGATGAGTGTGGACATGCTCTGAGAATAATTACTGGATGAAGGCTCTCTGAGCACTTGAGCTGGGGAATAGACCAGCTATAACTGTTAGGCCCTGGAGACAATATGGTGCTAAACTTCTTATGCCTAAACTAAATCCAAACAAGTTCAAGATTGGGAAAAACTCTGTATATTTAGAGATCTTTAAACCCAGAAGTGGACCTGTGAAGATTAGGTGCTTCTGCAACAAAACTGAGTTTGTATTTTTAGGAGTCTGAGCTCAGGCACCACTTCACCAATATCTTTCTTTAGTACTCAAATCTTCTAAGGAAACCAAGCCCTTGACCACAAACTACATCTTCGCATTGATACACACAATCTGGGGGAAGGGAAGCTCCCTGGAGAACAATTTTGGCCAGAGACACAAAGCCATTCCTTTACAATTTGAAGACTTTTCCAATCTGTTCAGAGCAGAGACTGTGCTGGTTTTTAACACACAATGGAATTCTCACCTTTTCCTCTAGCACAAGAGCAGAAGAGGTCCCTTTGGTTCTTGAGGTCTTTAATCAAGACTCGATACCTTCTGTCAGAAGAATATTAAAACTGAACAGTAGGCACTGCCTTCAGGACATGTTACTGAGCAAAACATAACGTAACATTCTGCTGCACCACGACAGTCAAATTAGCACAGCAGTCAGTGCCTCTTGGTTTCAAGTCCACAGATTTGTAATCTAGGAATCATCCACCATCACAGAGTGATGCACTCAATTCACACTGCTGTGATCTGTAGCCCAACACCAAATTCCCGAAGCCAGACTTCTCTGCAAGGTTTGATCTTGAGTTTAAACTGCCTGTAGTGGAAGAAATCATAAACCCATTTCATAGGGTGCAGATAGAGGCTTGCAGATGAGAAAATGCAGTGCTGGACACTTGATTACTGACAGGTGTAGCTCTTAGGACGTGACACAGTAATTACTGTCACTATTTATCCAATGATAAATAGATCAGCTTCAGAGTGAAGCGTAACTTGCTTAAAATAATTGGTTTCTTTCTATGCTAAAGGCCCACTTCTTCCAAGTGCTTTCTCTGATGGCTCGTTGGTGCAATTCCCTTTGTTGCTGCAGCTCCCAGGATGGCAATATCTGTGGGACCTCTTGCGGGCTCTCTTCTGAATTGCATGTTGAGCGCCGAGCACTCCGGGAAAGGTTTCTATGTTCATTTGTAGATCCATCAGAGAGCCTTTTACTGCCCGTGCTTTAGTGCGGATTCGCAGAAGCTTGATAATCAAGTGCATCTAAAAGAAGCAATAAACAAAAGGAAGGAACTGCGTTTTAAGAGGGGGAATTTTATTCCTTAGCGATCGTCGTCCGTGCTTTGACTTCTTTTCATAGACAGCAGTGATTATAGAATCGCAGAGCAGTTTAGGTTGGAAGGGACCTTAAAGAGCATCTAGTTCTCACCCCCCTGCCATGAGCAGGGACACTTTCCTCTAGATCCAATTGCTTAAAGCCCCGTCCAGCCCGGCCCCGGACGCTTCCAGGGATGGAGCAGCCTCAGCTGCTCTGGGCACTCTGTTCCAGCGCCTCAACGCCGCCACAGTAAAAAATGCCTTCCTTGGAGCCAATCTAAATCTATTGTGTAAACATCGACACCGTGTAAAGGACTTCTCTGCAAGGAAGGCAGGGACAAGTCAGGCGTGACTTGCTCCCTTACAGTCAGACTTAGGCTGATGTTCCTAATGCACTCCCCGAATAAAGAGAAAGCCCAAGCTACTCCCTTTTCCTCCGCCCGCCATTGTCTCGCTCCTCCCTCACTATCTCCCCAAGGCTCCCTCCCTCCTTGCCCGGCCCCCGCAGCGCAGCCGCCATCGCTACCGAGGCAGCGCCGCCCCGGCGCCATCATGGCGGACACGCGCGCGCGCCTCTCTATGGTCGGCGCCGCCGCGCCTCCAGCAGCCGCGGTGCATTGTGGGTGCCCGGCGGAACGATGGCGGCGCTGTAGGGCCCGGCCGCGCAGGGCGGAGCAGGGAGGCCGCGCTGTGAGTGCCCGGGGAAGCGGCAGGGAGGCTGCGGGAGGGCCCTGAGGGCGGAGGGGCGGCCCTGGGGCACGGGATGTCGGCGGGGGAGGCGAGCCTGGCGAGGGGCCGGGCTGCGGCCGGGGCTGACGCTGCGATTCGGATCCCGCCGTGAGGGCGCAGCGCGGCAAGGCCAAGGCAGTTCAGCTGCAGGCCGAGCTCCGTCACTCCCTCTTGCCCGATAACTCCTGATAGAGCTAAAGAGACTTCTTCAGGTACTTCTAGACTGGAGAGGTTTTGGGTCGAGTCTGGGTCCCTGAAGGCCGAGCTGAATACAGCCTGACAGTGCTGTGAGCAGCGGCTGGGGGTTTTTAGCCTGGAGATAAGGAGGCTCAGGGGAACCTTATCGCTTTCTACAAATGTCGGAGCCACGGGGGTTGGCCGCTTTTCCCAGGACAAGAGGAAGTGAACTGAAGTTGTGCCAGTGGGGGTTTAGGTTGGACATTAGGTTGGACAATTTCTTCACCGAAAGGGTGACTAGACATTGAAATGAGCTGCCCAAGGAGACAGTGGAGTCATTATCCCTCGAGATGTTTAAGGAAAGACAGGATTTTGGCACTTTGTGACCTGGTCTAGTTGACAAAGTTGTATTTGGTTAGAGGTTGAACTCAGCAATCTCAGAGGTCTTTTCCAACCTGATTAATTCTGTAACCTGAGAGATTCTCTCCAGACAATTTGTTAATGCTTCCTGAAACTACTGCAGCCACATCTGATCTCGTTTGTCGCCTGATTTCATGGATCCCCCCATTACATATAATTAGCACAGATAAATTATGGGAACAAGTGGCTTTCTTGGATCATGGGGTCTGGCAGAATGTGTGCCAAGAGAGCTAAAATGGCTCACTGGGCTTCAGCTGACTTGTGCAGCATCACTGAAAAGTGTCAGCTGTCCTTGATTAACAAGCCAAGATAGTTACTATCTCACTTCTTTCTAAAGGTGTTTCCCTCTGTTAATTTTGGCTTTTGAGTAGTAGTTCAGTGGTATAACTGTTCTGCCTGATGAGATGTAACTTTGAGCCACACATTATATTATCATTTTGATGCTGAAGTTGGGTATTTTGTGCTTGTTCAAAGCGACTAACAAAGTAAACAGAGCAGAAATAACTTTTGTTTGTGTACCACAAAAGTATATGAAACGATGTCATGGTTTTTTATTTGCTGTCTCATCACCTTTCAGCATTGAGCCTTCTGGTTGGTAGGACTGATACTGTTATGTATCTCTGCAGGTCTCTCCTTAGGCTGTGACTAATGGATGCATGTGCCTTGGTGAAGCAGGAGTGAGAATCGTTTCAGATAGTAGATTTAAGGTCACAAAATTATAGAATATCCTGAATTCGAAGGGACACCCAAGGATCATTAAAGTCCAGCTTCTGGCCCTGCACAGGACACCCCAGGAGTCACACCATGAGCACTGTCCAAAGGCTCCTTGAGCTCTGTCAGGCTGGTGCTGTGACCACTGCCCTGAGGAGTCTGTTCAACAGTGCCCAAACACCCTCTGGGGAAAGAAACATTTTCTAAGATCCAACCTAAACTTTCCCTGCCACAGCTTCATGCTGTCCCCTCATGTCCTGGTGGCACATCACACAGTGTTTCCTGGCACTGATAAACCATCTCAGACTCCTGGCTGCTCGCCCAGTGCTTTGGGCTCACAGGGTCTCCAGGCAGTGCTGAACACTGTGTGTGCTCACAGGGTGTCTGCTTGGCTGCGGCTGGCTGGAGCCTGTTCCCCCTTATGCACACAAGAACTGATAGCAGAAATTTGGTTTTTAGGACATGCTGGGTTCCTGCAGTTTCTAAGGGAGAGCTGGTGACAACTACTCCATTTATCCAAACTTTTTTTCTTGCACTTTGTTTATGTTGCCTGATGTTCATCACTGGTTAATGGTCAGCACCATCCTAGGCATGCTGTGGTGTCTGTGAGCCAGTATTTCTGGTACCCAGCAGTGAAGAGAGTAATGAAGGGGTCATCCCAGTAGGCAGTAATTTTTGACTGCAGTTTTTCAGCAGGCAAAATAGTTCAGTTACAAGACTATACTGCTTGCTTTAAGGGTGGGAGACCAGTTCCTGGCTGGTGATACTTACTTTATAAATGTAGCTTCCTATTTCAGTTAGAGTCCATGTATCATCTTCCAAGCATATTGGAAAAGACTCTATTTTGAAATCTGAGTAGAGTCTGTCAATAAAACACTACTTAAATTTTGAGGGTCATGAGCTGAGTGACAGGTGGTATTCTGTAGTGTGACTTGTCACTGCTTTTACAGTTCCAGGAGCAAAGTAGCTCCTAATAAGTGCCTTACACTTATTGTAAGTTGTAGTAACAACTTGTTTTGTTCCTGGATTCAGTAGGAGTGAAGATGACGACAGCAGCAAGGCCAACGTTTGAACCTGCAAGAGGAGGAAGAGGAAAAGGTGAAGGAGACTTAAGCCAGCTATCCAAACAATATTCTAGCAGAGATCTTCCTTCTCATACTAAAATCAAATACAGGTTAGTATAATTTTGTGAGTGTCAGGGCAAAGCAGGCTGGGAATGACTGTTTTGAGTGGTGCTCTAAAATTTTCTCAATACATGTTGATGTGCTTGATGCTGAGCAAGGTCCAGAGATTGTGCTGTGCAGCAGTGCTGGACAAGTGGGCTAAAAGTGGAGGTCTCAAAAGCAGAGCTAGGAGCTCAAATGCATTGCAGGTGATTTGGGGAGGTTTAATTTTATGATAATTTGATGCTGTTGATGAATTATCAGAAGAAGATGAGCATTGGAGACTGAACATCTTGGGCAGAAATGGAAAGTAAGTTGGCATTGGGGCTGAGCCACAGGGAGTACTGTCACTTGTGGAGCAGGATGGGATGAGAGAAGTGAAATTGAGCACATCGTAAAAGCAGGAAAACCACATCATGTATTTGGGAAAGGACCACTTGGTAAGGGCATTAAGAGGAGGCAGGGGAGCCATGGAATAGCACTCAGGTAGTGGGATGTGTTGGAAGAGCTGATGTTAAACTACAGCTGATGTTAAGCTGCAGGTGGTTTACACAGATCCTGGGAAATTTCTTTAACCAGTGAGAAAGATAATGTAATCTTAGTAATATTTTCCTATGTTTGAAATGCATAATAAATTTTTATCTTTTTGAAAGAGTAAATAAAATCTGTAGTCAGTACGATAGAATTTAAATTAAATGTGTCAATTTAAAATTGCGCATTTTATCCAATCGACGTTACTCTTGTCAGTGAAATTACTGTTAAGGTTTTAATTTTGCCCTTTTTTGTGTAGATATTTACTCTGTCACCTCTCCCCTCCTGCCCTTTGGTTCTTAAGAATATGTATTCATAAGAGAGCTGAGTGTTTTGGAGAATACCAAAACAAACAACACAAAAAGTGCTGTCAAATGTGTTTCATTGTTAAGGGGAGAGTTGGTGGTGGTTTGTTTCGTAAAAAAAGGGGTTTGGAACACGAGTCTGTTGTTTTGGAAGAAGTCTGTGGGGACAGGTATGTGTGGGAATATCCAGTGTATGTTTTAACAAATCCCTTCTTTTGTGTGAGAGGGAGAGATGGAGGGAGCATCAAGTGTCTTGTGTTCTTCCTCCCAAATACCTAATAAAAAGTTGTCTTTGTTAATTTGCCAGGACTGCATCTCTGCAGGAAAGGTCCAGTGTTTCAATCCCACTCATGTTGGTTTGCATGGCACAGGGTTTGGGGAGATTTTGCAGCTCTAACAAGGATTCCAAATTCAGGTTTTTAATTACAAAAGCAAATGAAATGCTTCTTCATGAAGACAGGCTGTGCACACAATGTGTTTATAATGGCTCAAGTCTGGGTTTCTTCCAGGCACTATTACTTCCAGCACTGGGTTCACAGAGAGGTGAAAGCAATTGCTGCTTATTTTTATCACTAGTACTTTTCAAGATATCCACAAAAGTTTCAGCAGCCTCTAGGTGGAACCTAATGTGGCTCAGTGTTGGAATCTGGAATGCAGAGAATATTTCTCTGCATGTTTTAAAGGATCAAAACTCTCTGAAAAATACTGCTTTTAGCCTTTGTCCATGGAAAGGGCTTCCTAGGCTTTGGGATGAGACAGAATTTTCATTAATGTAAATTAGATAAATAGCATAACATGTAATTTATCACAGGGTGAGAAATGTAGATTTTTGGGTTTGTTAGAATGGTAAGTAAATGAAGACAAGATGGAGGATCCTTGTGATTTTTAGGCTTCTTCCTTCTTCTTCATTTACTCCATATTCTGCAGTGTCACTAAATGTTTGGTTAGAATTTGCCACAGTGCAGTGTTTGGTGAATAGAAGTTTAGTCAGTAATTGGTAGAAAAGTAGAAATAATGTACGCTCATGGTGATAATTGGGTGAATTATCTTGAACAGGACCTTCAATCTGTGTGTCAGACGTTCTTTTTAGGCTTTTCCAGGTTCACATTAGGCTGGTGTAAAGCCTGGTGTGCAGAAATTGTAGATAAGAAAAAAATAAACAACCAGAGAAAGAGATCAACCATGAGTCCAGTTCATTTTTCTTACTTAACAAGGACTTTAAAAGACTAGCCTCCCCTATCAGGGTAGAGACATGTAGGAGTTACAGAACTTTTTCAGCTCTGATATATGTAGTTCATTGCTTTTTACTGGTGTGTTGTTATATAAAAGAGGGGTGACCATGTATTTATTTACAAGGTGTTTTGCCTGTTCTCCCAACTTTTTTATTATTAGTCATGTTCTAGGCTTACGGAGAAGAAAGGGTTTATGAAAAGGATGTTCTAGACTTGGTCTTATCTGTAAGCCTTAGAGACTGGGTTTGCAGCAGCCACTTTGGGAGGTAAAACAATGAAGCAAAGTGACCATGGTGTTTGTGGACATCTACTAGGACACTGTGATTAGACTGCTGGAGAACAGAATATTTCAATGTAGTGAAATACAGACAGATGGTGCTATCCTGTTTTGTAGGGATTTAAGTAGGGTCTTTTCCTTCCTTCAAGAGCCACCAGAAGGAGACGAGCATGTGGCGTGGCAGGTCTGTGTGTGCAGTGCATACGTACACGGGAGGGCTCTGCTGGAGAGAGAATGGAGCCCAGTTCTTGTCCCATATGTTCACCCCTGGCCTCCATGAAAAAACTGTCCCCAGCTGCTGACTGTCAAGACTCCAGGCTTTTTCCCTGTTTGTTGTTTTAGACAGACCACTCAGGATGCTCCCGAAGAGGTGCGTAACCGGGATTTCAGAAGGGAGCTGGAGGAGAGAGAACGAGTTGCCGCAAGAGAAAAGAACAGAGACAGACCAACCAGAGGTAAAAACCAAGAAACAAAAATCTTAATGCCTTTGTGAAACATTGCTCTTTCGTGAAATTTGGTGTTGTAAGAAGTTTGCAGTTGCAGACAGCATGTCATGAGAGTAGAATTTAGGGTATTGGCCTGATAGTTCAGAGCTGTTGACCTGCAAGGGAATGTCCACTGGCTTCCATGCTGGCTTCATGCTAGCAGAAATCTAGGCCAGCCAGTAGAAAAGCATGCCCAGCTGATACAGTATAATTGTAATGCATTGGCAACAAGTGTGTACAGCTATTAAAGGGCTTTTTTTTGTACTTGGACGAGCAAGACAGGAAGGGGAAAGGGTAATGACTCATCTTCTGCTGTTACAGCACCAGTGTAACAGTAAATCTGTTTGAAAGTACGCGCTTCTTCTGAGATATGGTGAAGTAATAACGAAATCAAAGAGCTTTTTGAGAAATACTCATTTTTAGTATTAAAGTACAATCTCTTGTACTTTAGGTTTAGGTGTGAAGCTATTGCATGGCTTTCGGATTCACAGAAGAAAGTAGATAATGGTTTGGGCCAAACTAGCCAGCAGTAATGCTTTGGGATCATCCTAAATGGGAACCCTTCAGTTGGATATATACATAAAAAGAATATTCCTTCACATCTGTTTTTTCTGGGTTTTTTCTGCTTGAAATAATAATTACTTCAAAAAACTTCTGGAGGCCAAACTGTAAGTTTGGGATGTTATTGCTGCTCCCGAGGCTTCCTAGGGGGAGAAATTAACATGGGCATTAAGACTGAGAAGTGAGGGAAAAGTAAGCATAAGCTTATTTCTCTTACTCTAATACATGACAAATTGTGAAGATTTTTGCTTTCTGGCATTAGATGCTGTTACATTAAGTGACTTAGACACTTTTCTGTTAACTCTTACACCATAGAGCATACAACATCATCTTCTGTGTCTAAGAAGCCTCGGCTAGACCAGATTCCTGCAGCAAATCTTGATGCAGATGATCCTCTTACTGATGTATGTATCTTGTTTTCTGTCTTTCCTTTCATTACCCTGCCTTGAGGATTTGCTGTTAGTGCAGTGTGTACTTCTAGGCTGCCTAAAGATTTCAGACTGGTTCCAATGTATTTTCCTTTTACAGCCTTTGTGTTGTGGTGGAAGTCCAGAGTGATTCAGAGGATTCTGGTCCATGCTGTAATGGTATTCTTGGAAAGCACAAAAAATCTAGGAAACTGAAAATACCACTTACAGTATGGGGAATTACCACTGGCTTAGTAAGAATTCCCCAAGGGCAGAACTCTTGAGATATCTGCAAATGACTGCATGAACAACAAGTGCTTACCTTTGACTATGCATCTTATTGCTGACATCTAGGAGTTAGGTCAAAGGCTTGACAATAAGTTCTGGGTTTTTAAATCCTGTGGTATTTGGTCCCAGCAGCACTGGATAGGGTAATCAGGCACACAGAATGACTTGTATCACAATGATTAGAGAGTGATTGGGGACAGCCATTCTCAAGAGTCTATCAGTTACATAGCATTTTTAATTGCAGTCATCCCAAAAGCACAAAGATATTTTTCTCTTGACTTTACTATAAAAGAGCAAAATACTCTATTTGTATTATATTTGTTGCTACCCAAGTACTTCAGAAATCAGCCAGCAGCAAGTTGTAGCCTTAGCTGGGCAGCCCAGGGCTGTTATTTATCAAATTAAGTGAACAAGCTTTTTTTTTTGCCTTCTATTTTTTACTGTTAGGAGGATGATGAAGATGAGGACTTGGAGGACAGTGATGATGATGACACTGCAGCTCTTCTGGCTGAACTGGAAAAAATCAAGAAAGAACGAGCTGAAGAACAAGCTCGAAAGGTAAAATCTCACACACTGAAAAGCACCTGTTTTTTGTGAACTGGTGTCTATTAATACCAGTGTGCCTTAAGTACTTGGAATGAGTGAGAACTGGTAAACAAAGGGCTGCTCAAATCTCCTCTCAGGTATGATGGATTTGTTCCTCTATCTAATAATTATTAAGAACTTTTTTCTTTAAAAAGCATAGTAAATGTTTTACTCACTGAAACATTCTATTCTTTTTTCTACACTTTGTACTGGCAGTGAGTCAAGATAATCTTGATTTCACGTGCAAGTCCTCTGCACTCAGCTATCATACCAAAGGATATAGTGGCATTAGCAAGCTGCATGCAATCCAATGTAATTTAGTTTGTTAACTAGCTTTTATGAAAGAAGAAATACTAATTTTATTTATGAAATAAAGATGTGTGCTTTTTGGTGCTGATTCTTACGGCTGCAGGTTTTGTACAGTAGTTGTCCTTCCTGTGTTGCAAGGAGCAGCAGTTGGAACTGTAAGACCAGAATTATTTTCATGTGATTATACACAGACAAATTCATTTGAAAAATGTCTCTGCAAAACCAAATAACAATAGAGCAGTCTTTTCAGAACTGGGAAACTCAATTCACATGTAGCTTTCACACCTCTCTATTATCTCTCTCTCTCCAGACAGGAGCATCATGTTCTGCCCTTCAAAGGGGGGGAAAGTCCCTGTAGTTACAGTTGCTTTCCTGTAAGTGGGATTAAATCCTACACTGGTGGTGCTATTATGTCCTTGGTGTAAGAGAGATTGTTGGGATGGAGTGCACTAGCAAAATTCCTAACTGTTGATTAGACTTCTAGGGACTGGGAGTTCAGAGTAGTTTCTGGGAGTGGTCTTTGTTGTCAAACTTAGCAGGTTTTAGGTTTATATTGGGTACTGATTCTAACATTGTATTGCATCAGAGTTCAGAGTTCTGATATTTCATCTGCACTGCTGAAACACTCTCCTCTGGAGTTGCAACAGAACTAGTGGATATGCGTGGCATTCCCTCATCTGCTTTTAACAAGTGCTTTCTCTTTTTGAGTAGGGCTGAAATAATTTTAGTGCTTTTGTGGAACACTGCTTCCTTTACCTAGTTTTGCATGTTTTTATAAGTATACTCTCCATTAGCATAGAACAAAACAAAAACCCCAAGCCAAACAAAAAGTCTGACAGAAAACCAAGCTACCTGTCACCTGTATAAACTAATCTGAGCTATTCTTTTACAACATGCTGAGTAAACACATTGGATGCTGATCAGGGGGCCAATCAAAGGCTGCTCTGACAGCATAATGTTTTAATGCCTCTGAACGACTTGTAGCCTTTCCTATAGCTTAGCATACACATTCACAGTTTAATGTTTTTCATGAATGCTTAGCTGGCTGGGAACAGGGCTGAGCTTCCAGCAGACACTAGCAACAGCTACGAGAGGATAATGTTTTAACTGCTGTTGGCAGTATTGTGGTTGCAAGCCTATTCTTGCCTAACAGTATAAAAATTTACCTTAATCAACAAGGCCTGTAAAACCAGTGAGCTCTGCAGTTTTACACTTACATAGTATGCAAGGCTAAAGGCTGTACCATGCTGCTTTATTGCAGAAATTGTGCTGTAGAAGACTGCTAATTGATTGCCCATCTGGCCTGTGAGAGGTCTTCTGCATTAAAGGATGTCTGAAAGCATCTCTTGTCTCTTCATCTAGGCCTTTGAGGCACATTATGAAGCAATGAAATTATCTTTTGCAGTAAGAACATGGTGAAAATTACTTAAAAACAGTGGCAACAATTCGACCATGTATTCCTATGTGAAATATACTAAACTACTAATTAAGTGTAGCCATGTGTAGGAAAGATTTTGACCTCAGCTGTTGTTGCACAGCGCTTAAAATGAAAGCTTAAGTCTGTGTGGATTTGCCACTTTGCTTGATAGTTGAAATTATGCTTCAAGATTAAATACCATAACTTGTCGCATTCCAGTGTAGAAAACTTGCATAGGGAAAATAATGGTTAGTAAATTACAGCTCAGATAACCAAGTGCCTGCTTGTTTTATCATGTGTGAAAAGTGGGAACATAGTACTCACTGTAAAATTCTAATTTTGTCACTAGAGGGTGCTAAAAGCCATGAAGTATTTGGGGTAGCACTTGTTTTATTTTGCTGTCCCTTACAGGTATAACGTGTAACCTTCATGGATGTTCTCCTTACCCCAGCAGCAGGGTTTTTAATGTCCAGTGCTGGATGCATACTGAATAAAATATCCTGTTACTTATTTGCAATAGTGCCCACTATTGCACACTCAGAATCTAGACCTACAGTGTTCATCCTTTCACTGGTTGGCAGCAGATAGGCTCTCTTTAAAATTGGTATCTTCAATAAATAGAGGGTGCTCTACAGGTTCCTGGAATTTTATTTTCTTGTGGTTTTTTGGGGAATAGGAAACTAAGACTATTTTGGTGGAAAAAGTAAAAGTCTGAGTGGGACACAGACTAGGAAAGAGTCTTTTGGAGTAAGGGTCATCTTTGCCAAGAAGTCTTTTGTTGGCTTTAGTGTGCAATCTGTTTAAATTATGCCTTGTTTTCCAGAGCTTTGAAATAAGGTGTTACTGGCTAAGAATTTTAGAGTTATTTTATATAAATTCCTTTTCCCTTCAGATGCATGGAATTTCATGTTACTATGTACGGCAAGCCATAATTTAGACCTGGTTTCATAGGTAACCCTGTATTAATAAATCAGATGACTTCAGGATAACATCTCATGTAAAGTCTTAACTGTGTGGTAGCTGTTAATCCATGTACAGGATTGCTTTGCCTGCTGACATGCTGCTGTCCACCGTAGACAGTGTGGGTAAACCAGTGGCCAGCAAAGGAAAACTGGAGTGAATACCTGTTCTCTCTTCACATGATCATCATTCTCAAACCCCTTTGTTATACAGACAGATTAATGTGTCCTCTTGTCATCTTCTTGTAACATCCCAGGGCCTTAACAAGATTAAGTGGACAAACTACTGTGTTGTATCCCAGACCTATGCCAGATGTAGATTTTTCCCTGATACTTTAGTTATTTTGATTTATTAACATGCTAGTCCAGTTACTTCTGAGACTTCATTTAGAGTAAACTGTATTTTTGTTAATAGTCTTCACTTACCACTTTAGTGTCCATTATTTAAGTTGCCATTAAAGAAGAACGGCATCTTTCCAAATGCATCTGCAGTGAAACAGCAGTTAAAAACAAAATATGAGAATCTGCTTTTTACCAGTCATCTTGTTCTCTCTTAACTTCCCTTATGGGTAACACCAATTTCCATAGAAATCCTCTAAATCTAATTTTGACAATATTAAGAGATTCTAATAGTTTGTCAGCCAAATAGACAGTTCTTCTCAAAGCTTGTAAACTTCTCAAAATGCTTTAGGTCACTGAAGTTATATAGAATCATTAAATAAATACTATGAATGTTTTTAAAATATTGTTTGAGCATGGGAGTCCTCCTGACATTTCCTCTACAGTTGTAATCTCAGATTGTTTCTAGTAGACACTAATCTGACAAAGAAATTTTAGTTTTGAAAGCCATTTCTGTGGAATAATTCTAGGTCTGTATAAAACTGTACAAACACTAAATCAGTGTCTGTGTTAACCATCCATGGATAGGTTTCAGGAAACATTTCAATAGTCTAAATTAAGCTTTACAATACTCTTGTTTTTCAGTTTTCATGTGCTTCCTTAGAAAGTAAATTGAAATAATTAAAAATAAACTTCAAACCAGTGAGCAGTTGAATGTATGTGTGCATTTCTGGCAAACCTGTTTTAATATCCGATGGTTTTCTGCTTAGCTGAGGGCAGACTTAAAGTTTCAATTTGTTTTCTTAACAGTTTTATTTCACCAAATTTCTCTGTAACTGAATATATTGCTTTACCAGTGGTCAGAATAAATCTTAGCTCTGCCCCCTCATAGGCTTTCAAATAAAACAAAAAACCCTTTATTTTCAAAGAAAATAAGTCTTGACAGATACTACCTTTTCACTTGAATCTTAAGGGTCTGACTAAAACTAGAAGATCAAATCAGTGATTAAGAATATTTCAGTAAAGAGGCAAAAGCAGATGGCAGAGTATGTTTCTTCATTCAATGTTTGAGGCATGCCAGGAGCACTTAACCCCTGCCAGGAACTAATGATAACATCCTTTCCTTGTGGACAAAATCACAGCAAAGCTGCATGTGGACACTGCCATTGGGATTACTTGGTGCTCTTCATTTTTAAAGTTTCAATTAATTATTTGAATCTCTGTGTTGCACAGAGTTAGTAACTTTCATAAGATCAGATAACTGGGGTGGATCTGTGCATTCTTGAATTTCATTCCCTGCTGCTAAAGGCAGTGCTGTCATAGTTTGTCATTCAAAAATTAGCATTTAAATCAGGTGATGCAATTTTTTTTTTTTTAACTTCTTTTCAGCCTTTGATGAAATGTGGATATTTCAGGTTTTCTTTCATCTGCTCAATACCTATAAAAACTGAGTTGGATAACTAACTTTAATACAGTGGAGTAATTTGGAGAATTTCAGCACTTTCTGTGAAAGTAATCTTGTTCTGTGCTAAGGCTAGGAACTATGCTCAAAATAAACATGGTAATGATGTTTTTCTTTCCTTTGCAGTCAGAAACAGATATGCCAAGGACAGAAATTCCCAAGATTGCCTCTAGCACTTAGTTTATCTGCCACTTTCCAGTCCTTTTGCAACTGTAGTTGACTTAAGTCAATGCATTTCTTTTGCTAGCAATAATCAGCTGTAGACAGAGTTCATTTGAGCCTGGTGTGCCAAGTTGTTGGGGCCCATGTACGAGTTGTATATCCCAGCCTGCATGGTGGTGCAGTGGAGATGCAGTCAGGAGAGCCTGGAGTGGGGTTGGTCTCCTGTGTCATAATTTAGGATGAGCACAAAACCTGTCTTGGCTCCCTGTTGTATACTCTTGGTCTCTGCCAAGATGTGAGCTCAGGTGCCTGTCAGTGCCATGTCCAGCTGTTGGTGTCTTAACCCAGACCTAAATCCCTTTTTTAGTCTTAAACTAGTGCTTGTAGTATAACACTTCTTAAAAGTGTTATTTCAGCTTTGATATTTTTTTTCCTATCACCACATTGTATCACTTGATGCTTTGTTATCAGAAATCGAACTGTGTCAGGTTGATTGAGGCTGAAGGATATTATATGGGCTATCTCAAAGCAAATAAAAGTTAGGCATGTGTAACATGCCTTTTAAAAATCTTGGTACAGAAAATTAGAATGTGCATCTGCGTGTGGGAAGTACACTGGAGTACAGTATGCATATTTTTTATAATTCCTAATATTTGCTTTATCTGTCTCTAGTGATTCTGAATATTTGCCATTGAAATAACTGAGTACTTCTTGCTTCTCTTCATGCATGGTGGAGAGTGCTGGAATCATCAGCTTTGTAGGAACTTAGGAGATTAAATCTGAAATGGGGAAAGGGAGGGAAGAGGAACTGCAATTCCTCCTGAAAAGCTGCTGGCTGACTCCAGTCGATTTTTGACCGCTAAAAAAACGTCTTATGTGGAGTGCATTGTAGTTCTCTACATGTCAGTGGTGTGAGGATGCATTCTCATGCATCACAAAAACCCAAACAAAAATAGTAATGTCTGCCACAGGTAACGTAATGCATGATGCACAGGTTCAGTAGCTTTGGATCATGGGTGAAGTTAAAGTCTTAGAAGTTTGAGGATGAGACTGTGCCATGCTCTACCTGCCACCTTCAGAAGAGTTCACCTGGAGTCCAGTGCTAAAATGAGAAACTGCTGCATCTGTTTACATATATAAACTTGCAAGAAGTTCTCTCCACAGAACTATTTTCCGCAGAGGACAGCTAATTTCTTACAATGGTCTCAGTAGTGCTACCTTCTCTTGGTTAGGAGTTTTTGGTTTGTAGTCTTCTCATTTGCTCTCAGTGTTTTTCCCAGCCCTGTTGTGTTTTTAAAGCCTCAGTTTTAATGGAGCATTGGAGATTTAAGTTAATGGTGCAGAGCCCACCTCATTTTGGACAACACAGAGAAAACTTCACATGCTTGCATCCAGCTGTTAATTTGCTAGTGGTTGTAAACAGCATCTGATCACCTCCTGGGAGGTATCTGAAAATCAGTACTGGGTTTTTGCTTGTTCCAGTATCCAAGATTTTGCTTGTTTTCAAAGCAGTGCTTTGCATGCATGTGCTGCTCAACAATCTGAGGGCTGCTGGACTTCTGGTGGAAGCATATGGCAACAGACTGCAGTAAATTGGATTTCATGGCTCTTGGCTACTCCGTGTTATGGGGAAGGAAGATGGTAAATCAAAGGTTGGCATTCTGTGCAGAAGCAGCTGCATACTCTGATCCACAGAGAAAAGTATAATTTGAGTTTATTTTTCTAATATGGGAGGAAATTGCTGTTCCATATAAAATATTTTTGTTCTCCATGTTTCCATACTTACTGGGGTGATAATAACAGAAGTTGGACTGCAAATGTTAGATTTAGAGCTGTTTGAAAATTCAAAACCTTAGTTGATTTGTGTTAATAACTTCTAATTGTTGTGGTTTGTGTTAAAGCTCCATGGATACAGTAGCAGGAAAGAGCAAGTTTTTCCGAGGCATATTTTAATAAGGGCATCACAGGGCTTGTCCTGAAGCTGTGCTTTGTTTTTGAGCAGTGTGCCCTTTTGGGGAGCTTTTCCCATCCCACTGGCAATTAATTGCAGCTAGTTCTACATTTTACTTGTGAGAAGCAGTGTAATGGTAGGTGTTTTTTCATAACTAAAACTTGAGTAGATTTTGAAAAGTAAAATATTTACCAGTCATCCTGCATCATCTGGTATTTGTGTGTACATTAAATCCATGTTCTTAAGAAAGCTGAGGTATTTTAAAAGAAAATTTCTTAGAATCACAGAATGGTTTGGGTTGGAAGGGACTCTAAAGGTCATCTACTTCCAACCCCCCTTGCTGTGGGAAGGGCCATTTTCCACTAGACCACGTTGCTCAGAGCTCTATCCAGCTTGGCCTGAACACTTCCAGGGATAGGGTGCCCATCCAGAATGTCACATACCTGATCAATTTAATGGAAAAATACTGTAAATTGTAGGTAATAATAAATAACTTAGTATTGATTAAATGTTTGAAGCTAGAGAACTCTGGCTAGCATCAGCATCAAGTTTAGCATTTAAACCTTGTGAACTCCAGCAGCAAGGAAACAGCTTCTTCTCTCGGGATCCTGTAGAAGTCCTCGGCAATTAAGTTTCTGCAGGTTTTGGGGTTTTTTTTTCCCCAGCTTGGGGAAAAACCTCAACCTCAGGATCTCTTTGGTTTTATTTTATATACTTTTAAAAAGCCATGGTTTGATTCTCCTGCATGCTAATGAGTCTTCAGTTCATTTTTTAACCAGGGTGTCTTCAGACCATACTTCAGAATAGAAAACCTGCCTAGTCATCCTAATTTAAAAAATTACGTTTTTATCCTACTAGTTCTTTCATCAAAGAACACTCCCTGCAATATTTGCAAAAGCTTGTGGAAAAATATGTAAAGTTAATATTAAACATTAATTTTGTAGTCTGTCATCATTTAAGTCACTAGATGTGCTAATAGCTTGGAAATGTGAGCAATGAAATTACTTTTTATGTTGCTTGTAGTGCATTGCTTCACTAGGCTTGAGTTATGTGCATTTGACAGTACAAGGACAAGAAAATTTGTCTGCTTCTAAATATTGAAACTCTTAAATAGCCTTATGACATCCTCTGTTCATTTCACTGTGGAGTTCTCAATATTCTTTTTAATTGGTCCCTAGGGAAGTTGTAATTGTAAAATCCAAACAGCTGCGGAAAATAGAGAAGTTTCAACATGCTGTATGGTTTCTTCTGCCTAGTGAATATTGCATGATGTACTGTCTTTTTTCATGAGGATAAAGAAAATCTTTTAATGTGTATATACAGTTTTTAATACAATAAATATGTATATGGTAAAGCTAGAATTTACCTGAATATTTGATGGTGCATCAGAGCTAAGTAGAGCCGATATGAGTGTTGCTAGTTTGACAGTTTATTAGATAAGTTAAGCTCTGTATAGTATCTCTGCTTCTGTCCTTATTCTCCTCATATGCAAGTGCCAAACACTCTGAAAAGTCTTAGCTAAGAATTAAAGCTCCATCTGTGTGAGTGTTCAAAGCCAAATAATGTGTATCTCTACCAACTAGAGGAGAAAAGTGGCCTAGAAAAATAATATATCTGTTTTGGTCCTCAGGAACAAGAGCAAAAGGCCGAAGAAGAAAGAATTCGGATGGAGAACATCCTGAGTGGTAACCCACTGCTGAACCTTACTGGGCCAGCACAGCCTCAGGCAAACTTCAAAGTTAAAAGGAGGTACTGTGCAGTCTGTTCAGTGACACCCATCCCCTTGGCTGACTCTCACTGTTCAGAATCAGAAAATGTTATCTCTGTAGCGGGTTTCTATTTCCTTCCTCAGATCTTGTCACAAGTGTGTAGCAGATAGCTTGGGGTAGAAAAATAGATCATCTTCTCTGAAAGACTAAAATCTAAACCTAATGACTAGTTGTTCTGTAAAAGGGTCAAACTCCATTTACATGTTTTTGTATATTGCACCTAATTTTCATACAAGCTTACTGAAATTAAAAACTTCTGTTTTCAGGTGGGATGACGATGTTGTCTTCAAGAACTGTGCCAAGGGGATAGACGAAACAAAAAAGGACAAAAGATTCGTCAATGATACTCTGCGATCAGAGTTTCACAAAAAGTTCATGGAAAAATATATCAAGTAGTACAGTTTTATGTGCAGTAGTGCAGAAGGACTCGGTAGGTCGTGGCTGTTCCCTCCCATTCCCTCAGAATTTAAGGCTGAATGTTTGGTCATGGATTCTCAAATGCTTTTCCAAGATCAGCAACAGCTTCATAATTAGTAAGTGCTATGTATCTGGAGTTTTTATTCCTGCATATTGTTTTCCTTTACAGTTTTAATTAAACCAGTTTGTGTCTCATGAATGTTTTTTTTCTTCATGTGTGTTTACTTTTACTGTCCACCTTGTAAATGGTAAAAGAGAGAAGCTGATTTGCAATAAACTGCTGATCATTTAAATTGCTTTCCAAAATGCCCTGTATTTATAGTGATGGTGGTTTGTAACTTACACAACTTAGATAGATGTCATTATTAATCAAAGGTGAGGAAGAGCTGAGTATGTTAAACAGTGTGAACTGAAAAGAACTATACTTTGAGGCAAACTGGACTTCCTCTTAAAAGCTAGTTAGGAGCTTAGTTAATCTTGGTTTTCAGTTTCTTTTTTCAGTCTATATGTGTGTCCTTAAGTGATACCAAGATACCATCGTACACATTGATTACTCCTCTAATGTCCCTGTCAACACTTAAGACAGTATAAAATATGAATGACTGCAAAAAAAGCTAAAATATGAAGGCTTTATTTTTTTTTCTATTCTCCTGTCATCTCAGTTGCATTTGAAATTTTGGCCAAGTGATGCACTGGACAGGAACATAACGTTTTCCAAATGGAGTAGTTATCTCCCTGCCTAGGAGGTGACAGGGGCAGAACTCAGATGTATTTATGTAAAATTCTTGCCCTTTTCCTTGCCTATGTTATGCTCAATTGAGTTTGTTCTCACAGATGCTGTTTCTTAGTATTATTTTCAAGTTCTTAATTTGAAAACTAACCTGATTTTCTTTTTAATAGAGTAAATGTAGAGCACAGTGTTTCAGATTTTTGGCTTGACTGGTATCCTGTAAAAGCTTTCCTTAGCTTTAGCTGTGTTTGCCCCCCTTTCACTAAGCTATGCATAGCATACTAATGCCAGCAGCTCACACCTTTACTTGGAAATAAGATTTTCAGCATGCTTAGGGTCATGTGAGCTACTGGAGGAATATGTGTTTGTGTTCTCTCTGCTGCCTGCCTCATGATAGAAATTGTTCTTGGGAAGCAGAAAAATGAGTAATATAATTCTGATTAGTATAATGAGTAGTATAATTCTCTTAAAATAAAGCAACTAAAATTTTGGTATATAGGCAATGTGTTAAGAAGGTGGTGAAAAAAGAAGTCAAGGGCTGTACTTGTCAGGGCCTGGCAGTGGAGAAGCCAGCTGCTGCTTTAGGTCTAACCTAGCAGCATAGTTGTCATGGCAACAACAAAAAAATACATTGGTCTTTCAGCATAATTGCTGTGCCAAAGTGAGCAAGCATAGAGTCTTACTGGATGGGGGAGACATAGATGAAGTGCCAGTTCAATGCCCTCATGGAAAATCACAAGTGCAGAGTGACCATCATTTGTGGTCCTGAAATAATAGGAAAAAATAACACTTTAGAGAAGTCAGATGGCTGGAGTTGAATGAGGTCTTCCACAGCCATGCAGGCAGCTGTTCTGCACACCTGCAGGAGCATCCCTTTCTTAAATTTAGGCATAATGCATAGCTGTGCTGCATTATTCCTCCTTGTAGCTCCCTCCCTCGCAGGTTCTGGAGGAAAACCTATAGGGACTGGAGAGCTCCAGGCTGCAGCTTCATTTGAGGTTTTTTGTTGGCATCATTCTTCAGCTCCACCGCAGAATTTGCAGATCCTATCTCTGATGTTCCCCTCAAAGCTTTTGTATTTTAGCCTCCTGGAGTGTAAGTTGACCCACAATCTGAGGACTCAGCAATACACCAACACAATATGATAATTAAGAAGTCTCAGATCTTATCTTTTGGTGGGTTTTGTATCATTAATTACTGAACTTTCTTTACTAGTACTGGAAAATCTGAAGTGCTCTGTGATTTTTTTGTGAGGGAAGTGCTTTCAGTATTGATGCTGTATTGATGTTTAATTTTCTACTGTGCTTCTTGCATGTATCTAGGAAAAACAAGCAGGTAATTTTTTTTCATAAAACTTCAGTGTGAATGTGAGTTCTCAAAAAAAAAAACAAATTGACATTCTACACCTCTGCTCTCAGTAGAGTTTTTTTTTCCAGGAACCCCTGTTCAGTATGACAAATAGCTTTCAACAAGGACAGTGGACCTGGCAAAGGCAACTTGTTCCAGGAGGTGAAGTGGAAGAAAGCTAATGTTCAGCATTTCAAGGAAGGCATTATTTTGCAGTTCCTAACAATCAGGATTGTATAATCCTGTGTTTTTGTAAGCAACAGCTGAATTTACTGTAACTGGTAGGTATAGACAAAGCCTATCTTCTTTATAAAGAGTTTCCCTGTTGTTTATGGCTACCTTTAGAGTAGCACTGCAAATGAAAACTAGGATCTATTTCCACAGGGCCCAACATTACACCTCTAAGGTTTTTTTACAAAGCCTCATCTTTCAAATTTTTCTTTGAGTAGGTTTTATAATTCTGAAGGGATTATTAGTATGAGGAATAAAGCCTAATGATAGTCCTGCAGCTGGAAATAATTGTGCTGTGTGTATACAGGGTTCTAAAATGTTTAGCATCTGTTTGTCTCCCTCGAGTAGATGGCTGAATATTACAGGCTTCCTATTGCAGCCATCAAGATTGCCATCTGCATTCTTCAGGATTTCACATTGTTACCAGGTAAGCATCCTGTGAATGCCTGGGAAGAGTTCTTTTTTAGAAAAACCCAACCAAACAAACCTTTTTTGGTGAGTTCCAATTTCTCTGTTCACTTGTATTTTGTTTGAAGTAAAATCCTGGGGCAGGGGTGATCTGGTACTTGCTCTGTTTCCCTTGGAGTGTCTCATGGGCAGCCCAGCTGGTGCCTGCTGTGGTGACAGCCCAGTGCCTCCTCTCTGCCACGCAGGTATCAATTCCCACTGAGGTGCTGAAACTTCTCTCTACAACTACAAATACCTAGAAGTCTTTCATGCTGGAAGAAAAATCTGAACACAAGGTCAAGGCATCAAATGCATGAGGGATGTTGCCCTCAAGTGCTTCACTTCAAAGAAATCTAGGATTCAAGCCTTGAAGGGATGTGCTGATGCTCACAAAGTGCTTCATACTCAAGTGTTTATTCATATCTGCAGCCAGGGCTAGTTGGAGTCTGAAGCTTTATTTTTTTTTTTTTTTTAAGAAAAGTCTGAATCACATGTAGGCGCTTCTCTTATTTTCTTTCTTTCTCATGGCATAGACGAGGCATTCAGGAGGAGGGGAAGGAAATACCCACAGAAATGTTTCCATCCATGGAAGTCCTCATTCTGCTTCCTGTCAGCTTCTAGAAGGAAGTTTAATTAGTTGTTATTCAAAAACAAAACTCCCTGTCTAATTTTGTCATGCCTGTTTGGAAGAAAAATTTTGGGAAGCTTCTTCCAAGGAAACAAAGTCTGGTTGTGAGTTTTGTTGGGAGTTCAGCTGTATCTTCCTTACCAAGGCAGATAGACACGTTATACCTACTGACAGAAGCAAGTACAACCTCACTACTTTGTCCCCCAAGTGCAAGCAGAGCATAAATGGGCACATTTAGAAAATTCATGTTTCCTAAGAAAGGCTTCTCTGAGCTCTCTTTGAATTGTGAATAAGCAGAAAAAAGAGTAATGTTTCCATACTTGCCCCAGTCACTCATTTGAAGTAAATTAAAAAAACCACAAACCCAAACCCATATTGAATTCTTACATTGTTCAATCACAAATAGATTGTACCATTGTGCCACTTTCCTCCTTGGACTGAGGTCAGACAGGTTGGCTTTTCTGTGTTTCAGACCTGAGTTTAGTTTCTTGGCATAGCTGGGTGTGTCATGGAACTTAACTCAAGAATGACCATGATACTGTGTCTGGTGGGAAAGTAAGATTCAAAATTAAATAATGACTGTGCCTAGTTTTTAAATTGCTTTAGTTCCAAGTTGGAATATACCATAGGTTTGTGTGGTATGTTTTTCTTTCCCCTTTGTAGCATCTGACCAGTAGCTCAGGACCAGAACCTTCATGTCACTGATTTTATCAAGACTTGTCATTTCAAGTGGGAAACTCATTAAAAAACAAACCAGACAAAGAAAAAAACAAGCACAAAATTACTTGGAATTCTTATGTGCCTAGTGCATCTCTAATGAGGAGAAAGGGTCATGTAGATCTAAACAAATTATGTCTCCTAATCCAAATCCCAGTTTGTCACCAAGCCTAAGAAATACATTCTGAAGTAGAGGGAAAAATCACTGTACAGGAGGTGAAATCAGTATCATCTGCATAGGAAAAGATTATTTCTAAATTGTATACTATAATATAATTTGAAAGACCACAATTGGCATCTGTTGTGATAAGTTTTATGGAAATGGAGGCTGTAAAGCAGGCTGTATGCTGAAGAGCTTAAATGCTCAGAAGTCAGGGTGAAGGGCAGAATGAAAACAGGGTGTTCAGTCCCACAAAAAGTTGTATTTGGATGCTGAGTATTGAGCTCTTCTCCCCTTGGTATCTGCGTTATTTACAAATCTGCCACCCCAACTAGCTTTATGTCTCAGAAATACTCCCTGTTAAGAAATTGGGCTATTTCTGTTTTTTTCTGAGTTGTTTCTAGTGTAGATTGTTGTTTCTAGTGGGATTTCAAGCAGCTGGACTTCCTCCACTGACAAATGGTTATTTTCCTGCTCTGAGAGAACAAGCTGTGAATTTGAGTTGGATGAGGGTGAAGGATACATCTGCCAGTGAGTGTTTGTCAGATGGGGTCCCTTGTGGTTGGCCTTTTTCTTTTGGGGTTGTCCAGCTGAAGTTGGTGGCACATGTGTGTTGGGATTGGTGGTGAAACCAGGCAGCAGCGGAGGTTGTCAACACCAAACACAGAGTGGAAGAAGTTGGGGTCCTGCTGGATTTCTTTCTTTTGGTGATGAGAACTGTCACTTCTAAAAGGGCTGTGTTAAGCCAACTTCCCCAATTACTCCTCCTAGCAATAGCTGGATTCATTACATTTCTCACTGCAAGGCTTGGTTTGGGTAGTGCAGCATTGTGATTTGTTTTAGAAGGTAAGGCTTCATTGGAACTTCTTTGCAGTTTGGAACTTTGAGGGCTGAATTCGTTTCATGTGGAGCACAGATAAGCTGATGGTAATGACAATAAATCATGTTTTCTGAGACCTGTAGAAATTATTCATAGATGTTGAATCTCTAGCTGTTGTATGCCCACCTCATATTTTAATTTATGCTTGCTTTTCAAACACCAGCTTTTAAAAATGTATATTCTCTCTTTCAATGCATCCTCTTTTCCAATGGGAGAAGGAATAGTTTGAGAAAATTCTGCAGCTAAATAATTAAGAAAAATAAAAAGCAAATAAAAGTCTTTATGTAATATCCTTTTCTACCATTTGTTCCAATAAAGCATAAAAGCCAGATGGTGTTATGTATTAGGGGATTGTAATCAGGGCTCTGGAGTCGATTTGCAGCCAAGATGGTGGCCTGGGTTTTATTCCTCTTGATGGACTTGTGTTGCAGAGCTTGTATATTCATGGAGTTGGGCATGAAGCAAAGGGATGAAGCAATGATTTTAGCCCTGCTCTGAGATGAGGGGGAAGCAGGGTTCAGGTTTTGGCTCAGCTTCAGCTTTTTACATGCCTGGACCACTCCTGTAAATTCACAACTTCTCCAGTCCCAACTGTGGATCTGAAGAGAGAACAGGGTGCTGGCATCCCAGCTCTGCCCGGTTCTGTTCCTGATGGAAGTGGGTGTATCTGTACCCCTGTGGTGCTGAATCACCTGGAGCAAGACAAGGACCCACCTTAGAGCATTAACTGGTCACAGGAGATGCCAATGATCTGAGTTAGTGTTGCTCAAGGCTGGGGATAGTGGGAGAAGTGCTCAGCGTTGGTCACTTGGGTGAGTTCACACTTTCCAGGTCACACTCCTGCAGGAGGATGGAGTTTGGGACATGCCTTTGGCTGCTGAGAGGCCTCTTAGCTCAGCTGTAGCTGCAGAGCATGAGAGCATGTCTGGATCCAGAGTGAGAATGCCCTTGGCATGAAGATTTCATTAAAATTCCACATTTTCAAAGTCATTATTTTTAATCAATTAGCAGTGATATGTATCAGAAACATTTTTTAATTTTACTCTTCCATTTAATAGAAAGCTCCTAGCAATTGCTGATTGCAAATGGGAGCTGTATGGATAAAGCTTTTCCATTTCTTACTGCTGCAGTCTTGCTGGCTCCTCTTCAGCAGTAATTGGTTTGGAGTGGATTTGTTATTTAATTTCATCCTTTTCCCCAATAATTACTCCTTGCCAAGAGTATCAAATCTGAGAACTGGAGTGAGTGTGTTGCAAGAAAATGGAGAGATGCCACAAAGTGCCTTGGTACAAGGGAATGTGAGGAGGGATTTCACAGAAGACCTGGAGGGTGTTTGGACTGCACTCAAGTGGAGGAAAACACAGTGCAGAAAAGTATGATGCAGATGCAGAAAGTTAAAGAAAAAAGATCATAAAATGGTGAAATTAAATAAAGGGAATATAGATCTTGAGATCTATAGGGAATAGATCAGAAAGAGTGTGATGGATAAGCAGGAAAGATGAGCAGAGTAACGTGGACAGAAAGGAGCTCTTCCCACTCCTGCAATGTGCTTTAGATAAGGAGGTGATAACTCACTAAGTGGGACCAGGTGGCCTCGTTTGTGTGCTCTTCATGGCTCGGCAGCACTTGTTTCAGCTGCCCCAAAGAATGAGTTTCAGCATCTCAGCTCAGATAGTTGCTCTTTTCACAACCAGTTCAGGAGCCTGTCGACAGGCTTTCCGAAGCACTCAGCATCTGCGGGAAATGCTGAGCAACGTCTGTGATTGTGGTCAGTTCAGAGCCGTCTGGAAGGGAGCTGGAAGATTTTAAAGCTCTAATTTCTGTCCTAGAATGCTCAAAAACCAGTGCTCTGAGATGTTAATCCTGTGGCAGGCATGGCTCTGGTTTTATCCCAGTGTTATACTGCTGGCTGTGGTGGAGTTAGTCTTGGTCCTTGCTGTTGTAAATGGGAGAGCAAAACCAAGATGTTTCTAAATACCTGGAGTTCTTTTTTTTGGTGAAATACAATTTCTAGCGTGAAAATAACAACAAACCAAAGAGGTTTTTCAATATCCTGGACATCCTAAGAGTCAGCTATGTATTTTCCTGCCAAGTGCAGGGAGTCTGGTAGGATGAGCCTCCCCTTCCAGCTGCAGGGACAGTGAATAACTGAGTCTCTGAGAAACCAGCTCCAAATCTGAGGTGGCAGGCTGGGCATAGGAGGGTTGGTTTGATGCTGAATAGCATCATTATGGACTAACCCAGAAGCTGCTCTTCCTAAGAAAAGAGATTTGTTTCCTTGGCCAATGCAGCAGAAACAGAGGAAGTATGAGGACAATGGAGTGGGAATGTGAAGGACACAGTGAGACAAGCACTGGATCTTCAGCAAAACCAGCTTCTGGAAATGGGGGACTGAGTCCAGGGCTTGGTCCTTTTAGGGGTTTTTCATCCAGCATTCAGTAGGCCAGAATATATTTTTTCAATTTCATTTTGTGGCATTTTATTTCCTTTGCTATCTTTTCATTTAGCTTCATTTCTTGTTCCTCATTTCATTTATTTCATTGAATGAAATCTTGAGATTTCAATTCATTTCAAGAAATGAAGAATTTTCGTGAAGGAATTAAATGAAAACAATGACATGGAATTGAAAGAAAGGAAATGCATCATGGCTCATGATTTTTGCATATGATGACAACACAGGACTGCCGGGGCCTCTGGGAGCCCAGGGCCTGCCCCACCACCAAGTGCCGAGCACAGTGCGCCTCCGGAGCTGCTCCTGAAGGGGGCCTCGAAATGACATTCCTTGCTCCAGCGAGCCGAGGGACAACGCCTGCATTCAGAAAAGCCTCTTCCACTTAGAACTTCAAGCACGTTTTTCACGTGGGAAAAGCCTCGATGCTGGTGAAAGAGGCAAGGAGAAAGCTGACATGTGCGGGGTGAAGGCTGTCAAGTGCTGGGAAATATTTGCTCAAATGGGGCGTATGAAATTCCTCTCTAAAACTGAAATTAACCTGCTCTGTGGTAGCTGTTTTGGGTCTGAACAGTTCAACTGGATGATGATGCACCCAGAATGACTTTTGCACTCAGGGCCTATGAAATGAACTAGTTTTCAAAGGCAGACCCAGTTCCCACAAGCACACAATCCCATTTTCTTGCTGCAAGTTCAAAGCCCTGTGCTTAGATTGAGCTTTTTTACCTACATTTGAACAGGTCTGGCCACAGCCAGGGGTCACTGGGGGATAACAGAAAAATTTCCCTTAGCATGAATGTCTAACTCATTCTAGAATCAAATTCTTCACACTCAGACTTTCTTCTGCCACTAGAGGTGACCAGAATTCTTTTTCTCCTTTTCTCAATTTTCTTGTTCCCTATAATGAACCAATTTTTTCATTAGGCTTATTCCTATTCCCCTTCCTGTTTTTCTTATTTTCTTGTTATGATTCCTATTCTTGTTTTTTTATGTATAGCCTTATCATAGGATGGTTTGGATTGCAGTGGACTTTTGAAGGCCACCTAGTCCAAACCCCATGCGATGACAGCAGACATCTTCAACTACATCAGGTTCCACCTTGTCTGAGTCTTACTCTGCTTGCAGTGTCTCTTCATCTACTACTGCTGCTACTATAATTACTGTAACTATAATACTGCTGGTATTAGCATCATCATCACGTGCTGGGCTCACCCTCCAGACCAAAACCCCCATCCCAGGGCCTTCCCAGTTTGAGCGCCAGGTAGGAACAGGCAGGCTGAGCCAGCAGAGGGAGTGGTTCCCTGTTCCGGGCGCTGTTTCGGCACGGGGGAGGACACCTTGTGCCAGCTGGCTGTGCCCGGGAGTTGGCCCATGGCTGCAGGAGAGCGGCACAGGGGACCTGTTAGTGGTGGATGGGGACAGGGAGGATGTAGGCTGGTGGTGCACTCCTATTCGGGGTCGGGTGAGGCTTCAGAGCCCCGCAGGCAGAAGAGCCAGCACACACAGCCATCTGGGTAACACGATAAGGCACTCACGGCATCTGAAAAGAAAGGCTCAGCCATCTATAAAAAGCCCCGTGGTGGGGATAAGGCATTATTTAACACCATAAGTAAAAGGTCTCTGACCTGTGCGTCAGATTTAGGCTTGAGGAATGTGTACAATGATTTCATTTTAAAAGCAGAGGTGCACAGAGCTGTCACGCAGATAATAAACATCATCAACAACAAATATCCTTATTTACAGCTTGAGAGTATGATTTGGGGCTACCACACATGGCCCCACTGTGCACAGCACTGTACAAGCACCTAGATGAGGGCAGCCCCTTCCCCTTAAGCTGTTCAGTCTCAAAACTGAACAGTAAAACTGATGGCATGTGAGAACCTGATCCCTGGGCTTTCACTGCCTGTTTCTGGCAGGGTTGAGCTGGAAAAAGAGGAGGCAGCAGCATGAGAGGGTGCAGCAGAAAAGCAGAGTAGCATGTGCACTGAGAGGAAGAAAGCCAGAGACAGAGTTTTTACAAGGGCATGTAGTGATGGGACAAGGGGTAATGGGTTTAAAGAGGAAAAGTTTAGATTGGACTTAAGGAAGAAATTCTGCACTGTGAGGGTGGTGAGATACTGGCACAGGCTGCCCAGAGAAGTTGTGGATGCCCTCCCTACTCCTGAAAACCTTCAAGGCCAGGTTGGATTGGGCTTTGAGCAACTTGGTCTCATGGAAAGTGTCACTGCCCAGGGTAGGGGTGCTGGAACCACATGTGCTCTTTAAGGTTCCTTCTATGAATTCAGATGGGATTTACACCAAGCAGCAATTTTTTTTGCACACCAAATTACTGCATTGCAGTTTTAATAGCAAGCCTACCAGAAAGGGTCATTTTAACAATGCTCCAAGTAAATGGCCATCCATCTCCTCATACTTTACAACACCTTTCTCCCTCCTGGAGCATCTTCCCAGCAGGATTTTTCCTACCTGAGCTGATCAAGGCCCAGACCAGACCAGTGGAGGGATGTCAGCTGCCATCACAGTCCCCTGTTCTCATTCTGAGCCCAGCTGTCCTGCGGGAAGCTTCACATGCCTGGAGGGTCACTGGCTGTCCCCCCTGCTTCTGCAGGGAACTGAGGGTGCTTCCAGGGCACCAGGGGAGCCATGAACAAGGAGTCAGAGTTCACCAAGCAGGTGGAGAAGCCACCACAATGGTCAGGTGTGAGTATGACCTCCCGCGAGGTGGTGACAGTGCCATCCTCCCAACTTTTTGCTTGCCAAAAGCTCCATTGTTGCCTCATCATGTGGTACTGGGGGAAAAAGGTTCCTTTTCAGCACTAAACTTTGCTGCACGTCTTCAGCCTCTCCCAGGATGGGGAGCTGACACAGACCTGGGTCTCATCTCTTAATTGCTGCCCTGCTTTGTGTCAGACTGGAGGGCACTGGCACAGGACTGAGTTCTGGAGTGCAGCAGGGCCATGCAGGGTTACTCTGGAAAATATGTGCACTGATATTTTGTTCATCTAAAGCTGAAGTGGTCGGTATGAAAGAAAATAGCTTGTGGTCTTCATACCTCGAGTCAATGAATTCCTGGGCCTTTTATAGCTCAGGAATGCTGGGCTCTCGCGTTTGGTTTTACAAGGCTTCGAAGCCGCAGCTTAAGGTTGGGAAGAACATTAATCACAGCGGCACGATGACAGCTGCTCGTGTTTTCACCCTCCTCTCAGGTGGGACTGCACTGTGGACACTGTGCCCTGTTCTCCCCACTTGCTTTGGTTTGCAGAGAGGGGGTTCCTACATGCAGGCTGACTTACCTGACTCAGAGTGGTCGAGGAACACAGCAGGGTGCTCAGACGGTGCTCTTTGTTGGACGGCATCCAGACCCCAGACTGGGGATCCTGGTGACAAGCAGACACCTGGCAGCATCCTTCCTGCCAGGGAGTGAGATCTGGACTTTTCATGTTTCACTGCAGTGTACCTTAAGTCCAGACTCAGAAGGTATTTAAAGATGTTGGAAATCACAGCTTTTCCCCAAGAATGCACCTCACTGCTGTTTGTGTGTTTGCCCCTCTGAAACTTCGGGAAAGCCCTGAACACAGTAACAAACCAGTGCAGAAATGTCCCAGCTGCACAGTGCACTGAATCCAAGTGAAAAAGTCTTGTCATTTTGGATGGGACTAGACTTTTGAATGCTTCTAAATGGCAATCTTGCTAATATTTTTAGTTCTTCTGAGCTCTTTCTTTACATGATGCAGGTCTGTTTCTTACTTTTGGAAAAATGGATTTTAATGTTTTAACAAACTGACTTGAGAAGTTTGCTTCTTTGCATGTTTATTCCTGACATTAATATGCAAAATGTATTTAATCTGCAGTGTTACAGTGACTTTTTTTTTTCTTTGGCCGGAGCATCTGTGGTGGAGGCACAACCGAAAAATGGAATAAGCCCCCTCCTTGTTATACCTGAACACAGCTAGCCATGAGGATTTTCCCATCCCAATATTGGTTTGGCTTCTGCTATTTTCTTCCATGTCCTTGAAAAACAAGATACATGCCAAATTTTACTGTCAAATCTTGACTTGAAGGAAGTCAAAAAGCCACGATCTCAACAATCACCAAACTTTTGTTCTTGGCACAAGAAATACTCCCAGCTGCCATGTCTTGAAGATAGAGTGATCAGATGGGTCAGGATGACCTGTTCTTGCATGGGGAACATGTAGTGCCGGGACCTGGGTCAGGCAAACTTCTCCTCAGGCTTCTCCAACCCCCTTGGATCTTTGGTGACATACTCCTGCTAAGGACAGGTTGATTTTTTTCAATGTGTACAAGGATCTGGGGAGAGAAGGTTGGGACTGGCAGAGAAGAACTCACAGGAGAGAGAGGCCCTTAGTGGCATTCATGCCTTTCATGCCTGCAGCTCCCTGGGACCTGATTCAGGAATTTTTTAACAGACACTTTCAAGAGCATGTGAGAGCCTGCTGAGCAAACCTCCCTAACTGAAAGCCAGACACTTGGCTAACTTTTGCTCCCTTCCCTCCATTTATTTCAGTTATATAAACAAACATAGGAACAGTATTTCCACCAGGCTGGAGCATTCCCCTTGCCAGCACTACAGCATGAAATGGGATCTGATCTTTATTCCTTACTGAGCACAGTATATAATTCAAGAACATCTAGATATAAAAGATATTTAGGTACCTCACTCACACTGATCCAACATCTGTCAAATAAAGAAGCCCCAGACCCTCAAGAAAAAAATACCAAAAAATCAGTGTGAATTTTATGCTTAGCGGGAACATAGGGCTAAAAACCATTCATATCTTCACCAAAGGACCTCATTAAGTTTCCCCTCTCATTTCATTCCAGTGAAGATGATCTCACTAAAATCATCTCTTCTTGATCACCTCTAAAATCATGCTCCTCTTGCTTAGGCAAGCTCTCAGTTTGATTCTCTGCCTTGATGACTCACTGATTTCATGCCCACATACACCTACTGGTGTCACCTGCTGTGGGGCCTTTCATTAACACCTGTGAAAAATGGAGAAGATGCAACCTTAAAAGTCCCTGAGGTATCCCCTCTTAGTCTCAGCACATTGTTTGCAAAGCTTAAAGAATTGTTTTAAAGTCCTTTCTTCTGGAGGACTGAATGTATTCACACTGGAAACGTGAGAAAATAAACATGTTTATACATTTATTATCTACAATAGTAAGGCACAAATTTAAACAGCAAAGAATAAGAAATCTTTGGCTGACCAACAATATCAACATTTGCTGGGGGTGACACATAACGTCCTTCATTTTCCCCCCTATGTACAAACAACCCTCCAGCTGTACAACACTGTACACAAACTTCTCTATACAACCAACAACAATAAAAAATGACAGTATTTTACAACTAGTTACCACCAACATCACCTGGAATGGCTACAGCACAGTTTCCCAAAAACACAAAACAGTTCAAAGAGCTGGGAAAGCCAGCACAAAATAGGGCTGCGCTGCTCTGCTCAGTGGGGCTGACATATGGCAGTAGTACTCCATGCAAGTCCTGCTAGTGCTTGGAGGGAGACACACCAGTCCTCCAGACCTTCCCTCCAGGAATACTAACATCTCTTGAGTTCAACACAATTGGTGAGAATGAACCTTTTGGTGTTTTTGAGCTGTTGCCTACAACAAGAGTTGCCTACACACTGTCTCCAACAGTTTCCTGTATGTGACCGTGAATCTGGGGCAGCACCAAGTGTAAAGCCAGCTGTGGATAGCAGAAACTGGAGAGACTCCCCAAGGAGGAGTGCTGTACTCTAGCTGACTTGGAGAAATGGAGCTGAACCACTACAAACATAACTGAGAGCTGATCCATGCTGATCCAGCACTGTTTCTCCTGGATGCCTCACTGTCTGCCAGCACACAACTTACTGAAGAGTTTCAGCAAAAAATATTACAGCTCGTAACAAAAAGCTTAGGGACTTCCAACCACCTGGGTATCCTTATTTCTTGGATAAAATGTGATGCAATTAAAATATCACCAACATTTTGCTTGTATTCCCTTGATTTGTCTTTCTCCTGCCCCATTCCTACCTCAGATGCTTGAGGAAGGGCCACGAAAGTGGGTCAGTGGTGATGTCACACGCGGTCCCGGCTTTTATGCAAACAATTACAACGTTTAAATTAAATTCAGAGAAAAAAAAATATCTTACAAGGCATATATTAAGCTGCATAACATCTTCCAAGGGTTTTACACCTTTGGTTTCACAATGCAAAGCTGCTAATACTCGAAACACACAGTTTGCTTCCTGCACAACCTACCTACCACTACTTTGTTGAACAAGTGCAAAACTCAGAAAGAGGGTGACAACAACATATGTCTAATTCTAGGTACACGCAAAAATAAGTGCATAGCTTTAACACAGCAATTTTGTTCTTTTTTTAAAAAAAGGTATCAGCTAGGCAGTACTGAGCACAAGGCTCTGGCCTGTGAAGGCTTTGAGTTCACAAGGACTTCAGTTTTTGGCGAAAGCAGAGTTTAAAATGCCTGGTGTTCTCATCAGTCATGGGCTCTGATTTGTCACCGTGGGGAAGAAGTGACCTCGAGCCAGCCCTGAGTGCACAATTACTTCTAGCACCCATCACTTTTCCACTCTAGGCAGCTTCACATTAGATCCCATCGCTCTTTTTCCCAAAACCAAGCTCTCCTTAAAGTCATTATGGTGCACCACAATGCTCAGGATCCACAAAGCCAATACAGAAATGCCTCACAGAGGAAAATTTCCCCATCGGCATGTGCAGTGCACGAAGCCACGAGTAACACAGTGGGTGAGTTGGCTGCCTCTTACTGAATTCAGGGACAAAGCTGAAAATAAGAAATGTTCCACTCTGGGTAAAATAAGGTGAAAAGAAACCACAGCTCAGCAAAGAAAACACATGGTGCTCACGTACTGCTTTGCAGTTAAATCCTTCCCAGCCTGCCCCTGCACTCCTTAATGTCCAGTCCCACATCAGCTTGAACAGCAGATTTGTATGCTCAAGGAAGGTAGGATTTGGCTACAAGAATTCCAAGTAAGGAAAAATCTTGTTCTTGCCACAAACACACTGATTCTTCCAATATTAGGAACCAGTGTCCAGATAGAGGCATCTTCTGATCTCACGTGCAAACCCAGCTTAACTCCTCTAGAAACAAACCCATGAAGCTCTCCTGTAAAGGAATTCTATAATGCACAGCCCTTTAAGGAGCTGCTGGGATCCTCCCCCAACTTTCTCTCCTGAAACTTTCCTATGGTTACAACAGGGTTTGCTTCAGCAGGGCCCCCACCTCCCCCTTCTACATTTATCCACCAGGAGAATTCCAGCCAAAAACTGCTCCAATCAAAAAAAAAAGAAGTCTCAGCAAGCTCTGAGGTTGCAAGACATGGATATTTGTACTGTAAATTCAACTCCAAGAGAAACACTTGTCCAGCCAGAAAAGAGGCACCTGACCTGCCTGCCCAGGAAAGCCACACCAATGCCACTTCAAACAAATACTTACATGAACCTGCCGTGTACATCTACAGACCAATTATTCACAAAAATTAAGTGAAATTTTTGAGACTGAAACCTTTAAGAAATGCATTACTGAGGAAGATGCAAGTTTTTCCTGGATTACTCAGAAATTCTCTTTGGCCTCCAAAGAGATTTTGCTCCCCATCCTGGTTGCAGAGGCAGGAAAACAGAGCAGCAGCGTGCAACCAGTCTGCAACTTCACTACTTTCTCTTTATGCCAGAAAACACAGTTTCCTTTTTCCTCAACACTCCCCTTCTCACACCACTTTCCATTTTCAATGACCCTTTCTATTCAGAAAATCTCAGGCATTCATTTCATCACTCCTCTTCAGTGCTCTTGACTTCTCGCCTGGTCAAAAGTCTCAACATATCAGACTCTAGCTTCAATTTGGGAATAAACTTCGTCCTTTTTTCAGATTCTCAGGGTTGGTTTTCAAGGTTGGCACACCAAGGACCATCTTGGGCCTGGCTGTACACACACAGACCCCCAGAGATGCTGTCCTCTCCTCAGATGAGGACTTCCATCATGTCTGTATCTGGAAACTCAGGCTTGTGGAGCAGGCTGCTCACTCTGCCTTTACTGTCAGGCAGCTTCCCGTGACTGGAGTTCTCTGCAATGGAAAGAAGGGAAAGTTGGTCTTCAGTCCAAATTCAACAGCAATTTGTTCAAAGCAAATATCAACCCTTTCCTTGAAGGTGGGGCATGTATCACCTGTACATCCTACATACTGAAAGCCAAATTTGCTCAGGGCACTGAGAACACGTGATGCTGAATTCCCTGTACAATGACAGCAGGTATGTCGGTGTGTACACACCCCAAGGACAGGAACAAAGATGGTATTTAAGAGATACAGACCAAAGAAGCTCATTAGCTAAAATCATAGAACAGTCTGGGTTGGAAGGGTTGATAAAGACCACCTAGTTCTGTGACAGTCAGCCCTTTTAATAGCATGTTTTTAGAGGGAAAACTTGCTTTTGAGGGGAGATGAACAGGTAAGAAACAGGCTTTTTCAAAATTATGTGCATAGAAAAAACATCTCCTTTTGCAGCTAGGGCTGCAAACCAGCAACAGTTTCCACCTTTCAAAAATAACTAGAATTGCACTTCTTCAACCCCCCTAAAAAAAAGACCTCCACTTTCTCCTTACTATTCCCCCCAGCTTTCATTTAAAAATTAGGGAGAAAACGGTGCTATAAGTAACCATGGTTTCAGTTGAAATAAAGAAGAGTCTGAGTATGTGAGCAGGTGTGGAGTATTTTCAAGGTGTGAAATACTACAATTTTATATTTGACAGCATGAATAATTGCGAATTCTGCCTGCCACAGACAAATGGCTGCCGAGCACAAAGCTCTGCAAAGCCACTCTGGGCAGCCTTAGAAAGTTCTCTCTCTACAATTTTACTCTCCCTGTAGAAACCTCCACCATACCTTACAAACTGTGGCAGCATCACATAACCCACATCTTGCCCCCATTAATACTGACGTGTCTCTGGGGATTGCTGACATCCCCGGGGGATCTGGCAGAGCTCACCCAGTTTCTCGCTGCCCACTCGTGTCCCCAGGGGCCGTGGGGCTGGGCTGTGTGACGGGGTGGTGCCCAGGCGTCCCCGGCCGGGGAAGGAGGCGGTGGCAGGCCAGAAGAGCTCAGCGGTTTTGTCCGTCTGGGTGCTGCTGTCTTTGCTGCCCGTTTTCGCGTGGGAGGCTGCCGGCGCTGGGACGGGCATGCAAGACAAGGAGGGCAGGGGCGGAGGCAGTGAGGGCCCTGATGGGTGGTCATGGTGCTCCTTTCCCAAGAGCAGCCCTGAGAACACACAGAGGTCAGTCACATCCTGGCTCAAATGTATGTGCTGTCCCCCGTCCCACACTGGAGCTACCAGATGCTGAGTATGGCTCCCATTTAGTTCGGCTTAGCTTTTCCCCTTGACACTGCTTTTTCTGGCATCCATATGGTACTTCCCTACAAAACAGCTTTCTGGAAGCAGCTTCCCCTCCCTGCCTCCCCTTCTGCACACCCATCCCAGTGGCACTTACTCCGGACACAGCCTTGAACATCTCCACGCCCGCATTCTATGTGGCCCCAAACAACAGGCAATCCTGCACTGATTATCCCATTTATCTGCCACATCACATCATGCTGTCCTATCCAAAGGATAGGACACCCTCTTGATTAACTTTATTCAGGCCAAATTTCTAGCCCAAAATTGTTATTTACTACCATAAAGTTGCAAACATTATGTGCTTGTATCCAGGAGGACTTCCCTCAACTAGGGCTTTCTATAATCAGTGCAGAATGATTTAATATGGTTAACAGTGTAATGAAGATACAATGCAAGGTTAAAGAACGACTGGTTTTTGACTTAAGCACAAGGACACACATTCAGCCCATGGAAAGTGCTCTGGAAACGTGCTGTCAGGGCAATGCTTGCCAAGGCACCTTTGCTAAGCTCAAGCAGAAGGATTAGGAGGAAGTGATGGATGAACTAAAGCTTAAGCAAAAGCTGAACTCACCTATGCTTCCCTTCCAGAGCTTTTCTTCCTTCCTCTCCTCAGCCATCTGGTTGCTGGTGAGCGAGGTCTGGCGCGAATGCGTGCCTGTAGCAGCAGCGATGGAGGGCACGGACCGCGCCGGTCGCAGGCTGGCACTGTCAGCTTTCCCAGGGTCCTTCCGTGACCGCTGCTGAAGGACCTTGATCATGGCATCCTTCTCAATTATCTTGGCATGGAGATTCTTTATTCTGCCAAAACAGGGATGCTCTGCTTACAGGAATGGACAAAATGTTCATATGGGCAGGTCTCCACACCCGGAGGCAGCAGGGAGGTCCCCAGGCAGATGCCCTGCTGCTCTGTCCTCTCTGGTTTTGGATACTTGGACAAGACAGCTCCCAGCAGTTCCTCCAAGGATAACCATGCACTTCACAACAGACAGCATTTCTAGCTGTCCAAGCCAAAACTTTTCTGCAAGGTTAACTGAACCCATCTATGCTATGGTTTGACTAACCTAGCAGGAGCAGTGGGCAGTATCCTGACCAGCCTGCACATTGCTACCTTTACAATACAAACACACAGGCAGTTTTCACCCCTGTAATATATTGAGGCCAAGTCTGGAAACTATGCTTTGGCAGACTGAGTTAAACCCAGGATTCAGGTCTGTTGTCAGCTGGAGTAAAGACCTGCTGAAGTGAGTTCCTTTTGGTTTCTTTAAGAGGTGGTCTGGGCTCTTCCTTCTCCCTCACTGTTGCAAAAACAATCAGCACATGGGTTCAGAGCTGAGCAAAGCTCTCTACTTCTCCCATACAGACCCTGAAGACTCAAATCACTAAAAAAATGGGATTATCTGAACTCTTCTCTAGGAATGACTAACATCAAATCCTACTGAGCAACTACAAAACTGAATTTTCCAAAAATGTGTACACTTTGACAGTCAAATGACTAGCCTGACTGTGCTGTACAATATAGAATATAATGCAGGTGCATTTTGTGAAGCAGTGAAAGCATTAGTTTTCAAAATCACAAGTTTAATTAGCAATGTAAACACAAGATGCTAATCTATATTTAGGAAGGCAGTGGCAAAACTCCACTACTTCCCTGGAAGCAGGATTAGCTTGCATCTGTGAGTGAAAAACAAAGTCAAAACCTAGTAAAAACAATCATTGGTATTTTCCGCAAGCAACAAATACACCTTTTTAATAAAAGTGTCTGCATGCCAGACTACTTTTAGTAGTGGAACAGCCTCTGCTTTGTAAAAATGTTGCGTCACAGAAGGCTTAACAGAAAAGGTAGGGAGGAAGTTACCTAATGACAGCAACTCTTTAATCCTTGTTTGAATGCTGAAGAGCAAAACTAACTCAAAGTGAAGCCAAGCCCATTCTTTCCAGGCATGTAGGAAGGGACAGCAGCGCATCCTGGTTTATCTGAGCCCAGCCCCAAGAGCACAAGAAGCAGGAATGGCACGGCATCCCTTACGTGTACTCCATGTCCTGGCAGCGGCGGTTGGCTTGCACGATCTCCTCCTCCTCCTGCCAGCCCCGCACCTCCAGCGCCGTCTCGCCGTAGCTGCCGTTGTGGGAGTGGCTCGGAGCCGAGGCATCCCTGGAAAAGAGGTTCACCATGGTGAGTCAGGCTCCTGAGACTCTGAAGGTGGCTTTTGCAAGTGAGATTGAAACTTGCAAAGAAAACCCCAAACCCATGTTCAAAGAGCAAGCCAGCGATGGTTGTCTGTCAAGCAGATGGCTCTAGCTGGCATCGGGGCATCCTGTTGCGGGCTACTCTTGGCTTGGGCTGGGTCATTAATGCCATTAATTTAACTGGGTTAAAGGAACAAAGGGCATGCTGGAATCATGAGTGACCCACACAGGACTAACAGCCACCCAGAAGGATAAGGTCAGACATCAGAGGGACCCACTCAGCAGATCCCAAGTCAACAAGACCACATCATGAACCAGTAACAAAGCTCTACGCTTTGGAAGTTGAAAAACAGCACAGGAATTGCTGCCTAGACTGGAGTGTGAAAGGAAAGTTCATCCTGAGTCACACACCTAAACGCATTTCAAAGGGAAAACTCATTTTAGGATGTTTTCTGGGGATTTGGTTCTTAAGAAACTGGAGTGAGAAGTTAACTATCCCATCCTCCTGATTGCTGGAAAGCATCACTGCCTTTTGTGCTTTCGGCCACCACACTTTTACAGAGACAAACTGGAGATAGTCCAGACATATGCAATGTAAATAGGAAAGGATTTACACTAGGGCATGTCAGGAATGGCTGAGAGGAGGAAGCTAGTTCAGACCAGGGAAAATACAACAGGGAATATCTGTCTTCCAATATTTACAGGGCTGTTTCTGTTCACCTCTCCTGGCCTGCAAAGGACAAGAATCAATGGTGGTAATTTGCAGTGAAGATGTTTAGCTTAGCTATCAGGAAAAACACTTTAGTTTGAAGATTCCTGAAGTGGTGAAAATGGGTATTTAGGCAACAAAATTTCCCTTATTACAGGTTTTCAAAACTAGGTTAAACAACCTTGTTGCAGGCCATGGGATGGGTGCAGCCATATACCAAGTCCCTGCTCACTCCACGGAGGTACTAGGAGGAGCTGCCTTACCTGTGCTGTGTAATTTGGCACCTTGATACTGCCAGAGGCCATTGCTTCAATCTGATGCACAGATTTGATAAACTTTAGGATCCAGTCAGAAGGATAAATCCTGTCTCAACCAACTATTCTATTTCACTGGCATGACACCCTGGAGAAGTGCATTAACCCTGGCAGTGTGACTCAGCAGGGAAAGGCAAGCAACATCCCAACACCCATTCTGTATTATTTTGCCATGCTTTCCATGGTGGACAGAGCTGCCTGCTTGCAGCAAGGTCATCTTACCTCTCTGTTGCAGCTGTGGCTGCAGCATTCATGGCAAAGTGCCGGATCGTACTCTCCTCCAGATACTTCTGCTCCCACTTGGTCATGTCAGCTTCCAAGGCCAGGATCCTCTCCTCCTTCTCCCGCACCAGCTCCATGAGGGCTGGGGCATTATGCTCTGGAAGGCTGCTTGCCTGGTAGCTGCCCTGCCTCTGCCAGTGGAAACAGTGACAGATATTCATGCTCTGCCTAGCATGACATGCTAACCTTTTTTTCCTCAGTTTTCTGGCACATACAAAGACATCCCCATGCCTTTCGACAGGGGGAGGTGGAAATCCCAGGCTAAACCCCTTAGCTTGCAGGAGAACAGGCAAGTTGACCATATGTGCAATCCTAGCACATGATTCCCCAGACCATGCTGACAGAAGCAGGGATGTGGCTGCTACTCTGAATGTGCGGAGATTTCCTGGGATACCCCAAGCCAAGGGAAAAAAATAGGAAAAAAGTTGATAGGAAAAGAAGCAATGAAGCTTTAAAAGATATTCTTCTTGCTGGGACTTCATGCCCATGGCTGGGCAGTGCTTAGCATGGACAGGCAGTTATTACCAGAGGGTTTATATATTAAAGCTGAAAAAAAAGCACCTTGTGACCTAGTTACATGTACCCTATTTAAAGCAGAAGCTGGGAAAATATCCCAGCCATGCATTTAATCTTGTCCCTTCTGGCACATTAGTTCTCCTGTGCCCTCAGGGGATGCTTTCTGTGGTGTAACAGCTAACTTTCTAACTAGAGGGGCAGAAGATCCCCAGGCACCCATGGGGTGGCTCCCAAGGGATGCTGACAAGCAGCAATAGGTGCATAACTCTTTCCATTTATGCTGCAAGAAGAGTGCTTGTCCAGGCAGGATTTGTTCCACCCAGTTACAGCATTTAATTAAGTCACCTAAGCAGCATGGGTAGCTACCCTGAGCTCCTCTCACTGCTGATAGAGAGCAGAGGTGGAGTGAGCCCCAGCCCTTGGCTCAGCAGAGGCAAGAGTGCACGCTGAGGGGAGAGGCATGAAGCTCTGGGAGAACTCAGTAGAAAGAAATTAATTTTAAAATAAAAAATGCAAGAGATTTGGTTTACTCCATGATTAACAGTATTGTGCTAAAGAGGAAACCACGTCTCAGGAGCACTGGCTTCTCATTAATGCTGCACATTGAAGTTCCACTGGCAAAACTGTACGTAGAACTCTAGTTCCACTGGAACTAGAGAGACCAGGGAAGTCTTTGCCTCTGGTGCAGTAACAACAGGTTTGGAAGATTTCTGGAAATGCAGTATGGAGTGGCCCTTGGGAACAACGGCTATGACTCTGCTCCCGCAAAAATATTATCAAACCTCTGTCAGGAAGGTAGTGTTTTGGAAATGTGGTCCTGATCTACAAATGGTATTTTGGGACATCAAGGGTGCTTGTCATCTTCTAAGTCAAAACATCTGCCAGCCCTGCACACTGAGCCTGCAGTGCTGACTGAAAGAGTTTATCGGTCCCAATTCATGCATCAGTGATAAGGAAGATTTGCCATTTGGACTCAGCTACCAGCAAGCCAGGGACAGAAGAGATCCTGGCTCACTGTCTCTTTGTCTGCTGGGTCACCTCTGAGGAGAGAAAATCTCCTTTTTTTTTCTCTGCAATGAGAAAATATTTCAGGAGCTGTAACTTTGATTACTCTGAGAAGACAGCTCTGAAGTGAAAAGCTGGGGTATTTTGAAGCCATGTGATTCTCTGCAGCATTGTGGCTCATAAACAAACAGTATAGATAACAATAGTAAAAATACCCCAAAGTTCTCTCTCAAATCTGATACGTGAGACAAGAAGGTAAGAGTAGCTTTCCTCTTAAAACTTACTAGATGGAATGAGTGCAGGCATTTGAAAACTATGTCAACCCAAAAGCCAATTGCCAATTACAATACAAAAAAAAATTTAAAATTAAACAATCTGTAAGTTACAGTGGAATTTTCTGCCAAAATGAACAGACATAGCCTGAACTCCCAAGGCAAGGATTTCAATGAGAGTCCACCCCTGTTACTTAATATATCAATTTGTCTCTATATCCCAGCCTTTCTTAGTCCTGGTTTTACCTTCCCTTGAATTTTCATTGTATTTTTTCAGATGTTCTTTTCTCAAATGGCATTAGCATGTTATATTCCATGAAATTCCTTTGTTAAATTGGAAGAGGGCTGGCTAAGGGGGAACTGACAAGACTTGAACACCAAGCACATGGTAGACTGGGCAAGAAAGAAGTAAAACCCTTCTATGGAAGCAAGAAAGAGCAGAGATGAATGAGAAGGGTCTGCAGGGAGCAGCCGCAGGGTGATACCTTGGGAAGGGTGCTTGGGGACCTGCCCTGCCGTGGGGCTGCCGGAAGGAAGGGAATGCTCTCAGGTCTGGCTGCCTCATGACTCTGCAAACCACTGACCCTGACCGTAGAGCTATTTCCCAATGGCATGCTGCCAGCAGGATCAGCCCCTCTGCTTTCTGGCACCACAAGCTCTGTGTAACAGCTGCTTTGGTGTCCACCAATGGCTTATAAATAAGCAAAGGTTATAGTAGCAGATGCGTGTGATGACAGACACGAGTGAGCCCTTCAAGAGTTCCAAGAGTACCATGCTTTGCTTATGTCACTGCTTTTTCCCCAAGCCGTAGTTTGATATATTTAGCATATCTGCTCACTCTCCTCCAGAGCCAATGCCCGTGGTTTTGACATTTGGTGCGGGCTGCAGCCTGGAAATTCTCCCTGCATCCTCCTCTTTTTTTAACTTTTCAAGAGGACTGGACTTTGTGACTTAGGGATGAAGGTGTTATAACAAAGGAGAAACTGCATAAAATACAAGCATAAAAATAGCCCTCTAAGGACACAGGGCTGCCAAAAAACACGGGGACACACACAGAAATTCAAATCTATACTCCTAGCCCATTATGGACTGGACTGATATATAAATAATTGATTGCCTGAAGATGACATCACTAGGCTCCAGATCTGTCATGGGTCACAGTTTCTGTGAACCACATACATCAAGCTCTGCACAGAACATATATGGGCTTGCTCCTACCAGATCCCACATCATCCTACTTGGCCTTTTCAATGAAACATCAGCTAAAATTTTTGCAGTGAATCTCATGTATACTGCACCTTTCCCCTCCTCCTTCTGTGTGGAGCTGATTTTTGCACAATCTATCATCACTAGAGAGAGAAACCTGGAAGGACATTTTCCCTTGCCTGGCAGGGGAGCCAGGACATCCCAGCCCAGCAGCAGGCAGGGCTCAGCTGTATCCCCACAGCAGAATGGCCCCATCCTCTCCTGAAGATCAGGAATAAAAATCATAAAGTGATTTGGGTTGGAAGAGATCTTCAAAGATCATCTAAATCCTGCCCTCCTGTCACGGGCAAGAAAAACTTCACAAGCTCAAAGCCCCATCCAACACGACCTTGAATGTTTTCAAAGATCCACGACCCTATCCAAAGGAATGGTTTAGGAGGAAAGCCCAACAACCCGAATCCAAAGGCATAGTGTCACCTGGCAGGGCTGTAAGCGACCATCTCTGTTAAAATCACCACCAAAGGCCCCGTGCTGGGCTCCTGCCTGTATCACCCTGTGCTCACCTGCTGCATCCTCAGCGAGTCCAGCTCTCGCTCCAGGCGTGTGCGCAGCCGCCGCTCCATCTGCTCCCTCTTCTCACAGGCTGCCTGCAGCTGTGTCAGCGCCTGCTGCAGCTTTTCCACCTTCTCCACATAGGCCTGCTTCCTGCGCAGCTGTGGGGTACAGGGGGTCAGCAGACTGGAGGGCACTGTCCCCCCCCGGGCTGCTGGGACCCCTGTGCGCTTGCAGGCACACACTGGGCCTGAGCCTGGCTTTCGTCATTTGCTTCCAAGAGTTTCTCTAGGGAAAGGATGGTGTCTCTTTGATGGGCAGGGAATGTGCACAGCAGGCATTGCTGGGGTGGGGCTACCCTTTCCAGAAGGAATGATGCCCCAGATCTTCCACCCACAGGGGATCTGCTAACCGTGAGCCCCCAGGCCATTTCTAAGCAAGAGCTGTCATGTTGGTGGATACTCTTTGGGCAAACACACAGGACGGATGCAGTTAAGAGGAACCCCTGTGGGTTTCACTGACTGCTGACACCCAGCACACTGCCTGCACCCAAACAGAGGGGTTCTTTCTTCACTCCTGCATATTTGCTCAACACAGGTGGAACAAGCAGAGTGTCGGCAGCCAGAAGCTCCCCACCTACTCTATTCTGCTCACAGGCTTGTCCATGCTGATCTGTAGATAGGATGTCCTGGCAGCTAAAGCCAGGCCCTCTTTACATCTATAATGCAATTACTGAAGGGCTAAACATGACACAAAGATTTTGCAATGCAGGGTTTTACAGCCAGAGATTGCTCAAGCAGCATACCCCAAAAGGAGTATGAATTCTGTCACCCTAAATCCATCCATGTCACAGGTGAAGTGAAATACAGGCTTGCTCACAGCAAAAACATAGCTTGGTCTAAACAAACCTCCCTGATGCCTGGCACTAACAACTGGCAGAGTGACCTCCTTAGCCAGGCTGCAGTCAAGGCTAACGCTTACAGCTCCCTGGGCTTTCCCTGAAAATTAATGAGATTATAATCCCCACTAGTCTCTGGCAGCAGCATGAAGACTGCATTCCTGAGGAGCTCACGACTTGGCAAGACCCACACAGCAGAGGCTTCTTGCTGAATGTGCTATTTTGGCAATAGGAAGGTGTTTGTGTCACCTCCAGCTACACCAGCATGGATAGAGAGGGTAAGGGACCTCCTCCAGGGTCTCTCTTTGGCAGCAGATCTCATCTGCTCTGCCATGTCCTGCCAAACGCTGCAGGGTTCATCTGTATCACAGCAGCCACAACTTGGCTTTGGAGCAGCTCTCCAGGCCCCAGGGTTCACACTCACACACCGCTGCCCTTGTGAGTGAGGCGATGCTCACATGCCCACCACCTTCGAAAACAACTCTGCAGGAGATATGCAACAAGACAGTTCTCACATTCATAAGTTTACAGGGAGGTTCTCAAGCCACTTCTGACTTTTCTGTTCTGCATGTAGATTCATAAACAAACAAACAAAAATCTCCAGTGCATTTAAAATACAAAGTATAAAACATTGTAGCTCAAATTAATTGGGTTGCCAGTGAAGCATGGATCCATAAGGGAGGGGTGACTACAATCAGAGACATGTGACACTAAGCTCCAACACCTCACAGAACACAGACTCCAAAAAACCCCAAAATTGGATGGCAACTGGAGAGGTGCCAATCCATCCTCCTGCTGCATGGTAGGATCAACTGTACATAAAATCTGGTACATATCTGTATAAGCTGTTTACAAAATCACCCAGGGGTAGGAATTACACAACCTATCCCTGCAAACTACTTCACAGCTTATTTTCCCTTACTGCCTGAAAACTTTAACCCTAACACCTAATCTGGCTTTCTCTTAGGCAATTTAAACAAATTACTTCTTGTTCTGTTTCCAAACTGTGATCTACTAGAGCAAGAAGCGTTTAATTAAACAATTCACTTCTTCACTACATCAGCAAACTTGCCTGAACACTGCCCTTGTCCTGGGGATTAGGAAAATAAAGATGAAGAAGAGCTCAGGCTAAAAGGGGATCATCCAAGCAAATAAATCTGAGTGAAGATGAGTGGGTCTTGGAAAAATAAATGTGCTAGAAATGTAATTCCAATTTGAACAACTGAATTCTATAGATAAGAGATTTGAACGAAAGACTGTAAGAGATGGAGAATCCGCTATCACTCTAAGTAGATTGTTTCAGTGTTAATTACTGTCAACTCTTTATTTTCAGCCTGATTTGCTCAGCTTCAGCCTCCAAACACTGCATCTCATTATTTCCTCTTACGTTAAATATCATCATTTAATCTCTCTGACAGCAATCCCTTCTTCATCCATCCCTGGATGGATGAAGAAGAGAGAGCAGTGGATATTGTTTACTTCGACTTCAGCAAGGCTTTCGATTCTGTGTCTCACAACATCCTCATGGTAAAAAGTGGACAGTGAGGAGGATTAAGAATTGGATGAGCAGATGATCCTAGAGGGTGGCACAAGGTCTGGTTGGAGGCTTGTCACTAGTGGTGTCCCCCAGGGTTCAATATTGGGCCCAGCATTGTTAAACCCATTAATTAACAACTTGGGTGAAGGGGCAGACACCTCCTCAGCAAATTCCCTGCAGACACAAAGCTGGGAGGAGCAGCCAATACCCCGGAGGGCTATGGAGCCCTCCAGAAAGACCTCGACAGGCTGGAGAGACGGGCAGAGAGGAAACATCTGAAATTCAACAGGGGCAAATGCAGAGCCCTGCACCTGGGGAGAAATAACCCAAAACTCCACTACAGGGTGGAGGCTGACCGGCTGGAAAGCAGCTCTGCAGAGAAAGATCGAGGGGTTCTTTACTGTGTGGGTGACCAAGCACTGGAAGAGATGGACCAGAGAGGTTGTGGAGTCTCCCTCATTGTAAATAATCAAAAAATATCTGGACAGAATCCTGTGCCATGTGCTCTAGGATGACCCTGGTTGAGCAGGGAGGTTGGCCCAGATGACCCACTATCGTCCCCTTCTAACCTTACCCATTCAGTGATTCATGTTCATGTGCAAAGACTGAAGTTCAGAGAACTCTCCACTTTAATTCTTCCCAGCAAAGAACAGCTTCTGGACCCCAAATAAATTGTACAGCTGCTTTCTGAGCCCTCTCCAATTATTCAGTTTTCTATGCAAAGCATGGAACAGACACATGATTCCAGCAACAGTCTGCTAAATGACATGTGGTGATAATACCACCTACAAATTTTGAATTAAATCCTACTAGCAGGCACTCAGGATAATGCAGATTTACATAGAACACTATCTTATGTTAATTCAACTTAGCAGCTACTGCTTATTTCTCAAGGCTTGATTTAAAACGCTGTTAATTACATGCTGGTGGTAGAAGAAATCTGAGTGGATTTACAAAGCAGTGCATGAGCTAGAGCTTTGTTAACAATAATAACAGTCATTTTGATTTGACTGAATTTGTGTTTTCCTCAATATATTCCGAATTATAGTAAAAATCCCTGGTTTAAAATGAAGCTTTAACCCTGCAACTTATCTTCTGCATGTGTCTAATTAAGATCCAGAAACACTGGAGACTGTTGAAAAGGTGCTCTGATTCAGCCATGAAACAGGACAAAAGTGAGCGCTACAGCTTGGGCACATGCTGGCAGCCTCAGATTAATTTCACTTCACCCAAGCTGCCTGATACTGCCTTGAACAATTAAAACACAGCAGGTGGAGCAGGTGGTCCAAAACTCATTTGAACTGCCCCTAGAATGAAACAAGAAGGTAAAAGGTACCAGATCAACATGGGTTTGTCAGGCTGAGGACTCTGATATACTCTGGCAAATACCGAGGCACCACTTTCATTCATGTCACCTCTGAGGTCTACCATGCCCAAGCCATGGATTACCACCTCTGTAACACCTACAAGTGCCCGAGGCAGGAATTTACCACCTCCATAACACTTGCCATGCAAGTGGCAAGGTTAGGAGCTCCCTAGAGGGGAACTTGTAACCTCTCCTCAGCTCTACCAGTCCACAATCCAGGATCCAGCAGAGGCACATTTCTGTTTGATGACTAGACTAAAACCTGCCTACTGCCAAGCTCCTAGAGCCCTAGGGCTGCTAACATATCTACAACACAGCAGGCACAAGGCAGGTTCTTGAACCACCTGCCTGGCAATCATTCTATATGCTTCTGCCTTGACTAGCCCCTGCTCAGGAAGTCAATGTTACCTGCCAGTACCACACTGACAGTCTGTGGACCAGACACAAGCTAAACACTCCTTCCCATCTCCTGCATGATGCCGTGAGTGTAGAAGCAGGCACTGCCACCTAAAACATTCCTTTATTCAGCCCTTTGTAATGAAATGCAAATAGAAAACCTCAGGTTGCCTTTCAGCCAAAGAGTGTCAAGTGAATTATGTACAGATTAAAGATATGCTGGCTCCTGCAGCTAGCCCAAATGGACTGCCCCAAATACACCTTAGTCTAACAAACCAAGGAGCAGTTAAACCAAATGTGACCCTCTTCTTGCTGCTAAGTGCATCCAGCCGAGGAAATCGAGTTTTTAAAATGTTTCTAAACAAGGAGTCAGAACAGGCCAATGGTCAGGTACGAACCAGCAATGCCTTCAGCACTCACACATAGCACTTCAAATCTTCCCGACTTCAGGCAACCATGGGTTAGCCTAACAGGGAGTCTGTCATTGTCATTTTATTGTCAATAAAACATTAAAAAATCACAGAGGTCAATTCTCCCTTCATCTTTCCAAGACAATGAATGGCACTTAAGTCAATTGCAGGTATTTGGGAACAGCTTTCTCTGCTCCCCACAAGACCCCTTGCATCCCCTGCTCCCCTGACCAGCCCTGCAGAGGGCACAGGTGAAAAATGAGACTCTGAGGAGGAACAGAGTGGCCCAAGATCATGCCAAGAGTCTGTGCCAGAGCCTGAACCTCTATCAAATCTGCTAGGGCAGAGGTTCATCAATGGCCTCCCCATCACCAATGGCCTCCCCATCACCAATGACCTGGCCACTTAGACAGTAAAGATCATGTTCCTTTTACTTCCCATGAAACATTCTCCCTCTGTCGGTCCCAGGGACAGAGATTTTAGGGGTCTAAAAGGTCAAAAAGGTCTGTTTTGACAGTTTTGTCCCATCTGCTAGAATGCATGGACTTTTAAATAGTTACTAGATCCACACCTCCTGATTTGAAGGTCCTTAAGGAATACAAAAAATTGAGACTTTTTTCACTGGTAATGGAGAACTGAGAACGTCTCTCTTAGTTATAGTTAAATCTGAGCATTATTTCCACCTTGAATTTGTCTAGTTTCAGCTTCCAACTACTAGGTATTGTTCTGTCTGTTAGTTTAAAGACCCCCCTGTGCCTGGGATTTCCCTTCCTATCTGAATACCTATTTTCACTATCAGGCTTATATGATTACTGCTTAAAGACCTCCTGGGAGCTTTGCACTTCTTGGGTCTCACAGTATGACAGGTTCTCTTCAGCTCTCAAATAAAACTGTAGCTCTAAATCCTGGACAGCCAGTCTGTGTCCAGCCAGATATTTTAAGATGTGAAGCCACTAAGCCCTGCACTGCTGTGCTGCTGTGCACATCTCAAAAGTTTCCTGGTATTCTTTGGTGAGAAATGGGATGCACTAACACCACATGTCTCTATCACAGCCCCAGGCCAGTGAGTAGTCAGTTTTTAACTCATTTTTTTCTGTTAAATCCTACCATTACCTCAGCCACCAGCTAGTTGAATTTGATCTGATTCCTGGTAACATGTTGAAGGTTTTGCTCTAGACACATCTATGGTCTCTTTACTTGCTTGTTTGGCTCAGTATCGTGTAACTACATATTTTCTCTATAAAAGGCAAGTGCTAGGGAAACAGGAAGACCTAGAATCCTGTGGGTAGAAGAAAATCAGGACTTGGACGAAGAAAGGTCTAACCATGAGCCATGTCTATCCTCAGAGCACAGAAATACTGTCCATGCCTTACCTCCTCTTCCAGCTTGATAACCTTGGCTTGTGCATTGTTTAGGGCCTGGTCAAGGATTTCAATGTGCCTCCGCTGGTCCTCATTGGCTGAACGCACAGCTGCCAGCTCCATCTCCAACTTTTCCTTCTCCTTCAAGTGCTCTTTGCCTGAAACAAAGACAAGAGCCACTCCCTAAGGACAGCTCACAGGCCCCAGGCCACAAACCAGAGGTAAACTGTCACCTGCCTAGAAAAACAAAAATTATGAAAAGCAGCAGCGAGTAGGGCCTTTACAACACAGTGCAGAGACACAGTGGGCAAGGAGCTTCTACTGCCAGGGCTCAGCCCCTCAGTGCCCAGCCTTACACCAGCAGCAGAGACGAGTGGCAGCTTGGGCAGCTGCTCTGCACTAGCAGAGCTTGTGGCCCCTAGCACTGACTCACAGCTCTCCATTCTGCTGAACTCCTAGCACATCCCCCAGCAAAATTTTGGCTTGCACCAACTACCCCTTTTATACACAACACCTACATCAAGAGCTGCTTACAGCTGCCAGCTTCAGTGCTGCTGCCTTCTGTAATGAGCAAGGAACCTCTGCCCCATGGATGTGGGCTGTGCTGTGCCTCGTGCTTTTTATTTGCAAGGATGGAGATTATGACATACAGAAAATTTGAAGAAGCCAAATAGTAAACACAAATCTGTGCTGCACAGCCTGAAAATGGAAAGAGGGGAAAACAGTAATGAAGAATATGATAGGAGGCCTCTGTACACATTTTCTCTGACCATGCAGAGAAAACGGAGACTGTGGGAGCCATTATGGGGGCCCTGGGTGACCTTCCAGACCTGCAGGACTTAAGTATCCAGTGATTAGAGCTCCTCTTCTGTTAAGCATCACAAGCAAGGCTAAAGCATGTAGATAACCTCTGTGCTGAAAAATCATCCCTTTTTTGGGTAAGATTTAAAACAACTTTAAAAAAATAAACTGGCTAAACTCAGTCAGCTCTGCTCACATCTTTGTCTTCAGCAACAAATTGCAGGCCCACCATTGACTTTGCTGGCAAGCTGCCTGGGGAAATGCTTGGCTCCATCTGCTCCTGCCCTGACAGTGCTGAGAAGCCATTTCTGGGAATACAAGTGTCACAGGCCAATCACTGGATCCCCAATGTCAGAACACAAACAGTTAATGACTGGAGTGAGCAGGGGATTGAGGTTTCTTTCAGTGACATCTGAAATTTCAAAATCTGGCCTTCGTTCTGAATTACAACAAAAATAGATACTTGGAAAGCCACCAGGAAGGAAAATTTCCTCCAAAAATTTATTTGGCATCAATTAAATGTTGTTTTGATTTTTAAAACATAGCATTACATAATTTATTCTTTTTTAACTGAATTGAACAGTTGCTTCAAAAACACTGAAAAATGGGAGATCTGCCCCAAACATCCAGCCCATGCCACCCAAATGTGACCACTCAAGCTGGAAGCCCAACCATCCACCTTCCCCCAAGCAGGGTCAGAAAACTTCACATGGTCAAAGCCATTCCACTTCAGCCCTGAACCACCCCCAGCAGGGCCACATTCTCCCTTCATGTCAGGTGGGACGAGAACAGGTTTAATTCACACACCATCAGCAGGTGCCTGCAGCAAGGTGAGATGCACACAAGCTGAGCCAACAAGGCCAAAGTGGACAAGGTGAGTCCAAACCCACCCAGCTGTCTCCTCATTTATCCTAAAAGGAGGAACTAAGCACTTCATAAAAACTCCTGGCAGCAATACCATCATGGTGGTCACTGCAAAGCCCAGTGAGTGCTGTGGACACTGCACCACTAACTGCCACCATCAGCCGTCCTGGTATGATGGTGACCTTCTTCTTCCCTTGTTGGCAAGGGATTTTACATTAGACATGCAGACCTCTTCCTTCAATGCAAAAATATTTACTTCAATCAGATTAGCCAGAAGGAATATCAGTATCTATTGTAGAAAAGTGTAAATCTGGGCAAATTATCAGGGAGCTAATGTCATTAGAGGGTGAGGAAGCAGGAAGGTGAATGCTATTTCAGCCCTCCATTCCACCACCTCATGCTGGGGCCACACGTGCTCTGCTCTGGATTTGCAACCCATGTTTCTTGTTCCACATGGGGATAACAGGACTTGGCATCTTCATTTTCAACATTCAGGGACTTGAAGTCCTCAGCCTACTCTGTTGTATTGTGTTTTCTATCCCGCTAGAAGAGGACAAATTATACACAAATAAACAAAATAATCACCATTAGAAAGCTGGCAAGAAAAATTTCCTGAAGAGCTCTTAACACTTCTCCATGTCAGCTTCATCCTGTAAAATCCTGGAGGTACATTGAATAAGTACTTTACTTGCATTAATTTTTAGTGAAGAAGGACTTAGTCAAACACACCCTAAATTCTCTTTAAGTGCAAACAAGGTATTCTTAAAGTCTAAAACTCCCATTTTACTGCACTACCCTTGCATACATCTTTCTAACTAAAGGACTTGAATTACCTATTTCTGTGTTCTGGTGGGTCACTGCAATACCCCATTACAGAACAGTTCCCAAAAGGCTTCACTGTTGCAGCTCACAGATGTAATCTCACAGCTTTCTACAGACTGCCTCTGACTGTTGCACCTCCACACACTGCAGATATTACATCTGTACTCTGGCTGGGTAGAAGAAAGGGGATAAAGCAAGGAGGCTGCTTCAGTACTTCTCAAACAGGCTTTCTGACTTGTCAGGCTGGGCAAGTGCATCAAAAGTAGACAAGTCTTGAATCTTCTTTGAAATGGAAACTTTAGACAAAAAGATACAAGCATGAGATGACACAGATTTAGTGTAACTCAGATGTGACTCCCACCTTAGCACACATTACAACCAAGTATCAACTTATTTGACCAATTTAATGACCATGTCAATACATCCCAAGCTGATTTTTGCCTTGCCCTGATGTTACAGAGTGGCAACATGGACATATTTTCAAGATAGTCCTTGCTACTACAAAATGACCACTGTTGGCAGAAGAAAATATATCAAATTACAGCAGCCAGAGACTAATTTGGCTGCAGGAGATTTCCTGCAAACAAGAGTGGCTCCCATACCACATCCCTTGCAGCACTTCCAATAATTTCTCTTATGCAGATTTTCATTTCCCAACGGTGGCTCTTCACTCTCAGCTGTTAATTCCAGGGATGCTTTCCAGTGACCATGCCTTTCCTCGGTGAAACCTGAGGGACTTCTTTAGCCTCTCCTCAGTCTTGCAGCTCCTGAGGTGGCCAGTGTGTGGAGGAGCTGTGCCATCCACCGTCCCTGCTCACAGGTGTACGCCATGGCAGCTGCTGCCAGTCACCCTCGGACCAGCTGCTGTACCAGGATGGGCACAAGAGTCACTGCTTCTGCTCACCTAGATCGAGCTGTGTCCCAGCCAGCTCCAGGGGCCCAAACTTCCCCAACAGCCATGGCTGTGGGATGGGATCAGGAGCAGGATGGGCGCTCATCCTCTGACAATCTTCCCACACTGACTGTCAGGAGGAATCTGAAATGAGGACAGGACCTTGTTGCCTGCTCCGAAGACCCTTCAGCAGCTGGTACCCACCACGTAATAATAACCAAAATAAGTGAATCAGTATTTACACCAAGCAGCCAAACAGGAGAAGGTTTTCCCCAGCTTTACTAAATTCTCTGCAGATTAAATAAGGCTAGGTTGCCAGGCCCAGACATTGAGGTTTCTCTCCAGAGGAGCAGCAGAGCTAATTGTCCATCTGTCCAAGCCTCACTCAGTCCGCTGCAGCTGTGGTTTGATGCTGACAAAGCTGGGCCAAGGGAGGCCTAGAGCAGTAATGCAGATTATTTCCTGATTATTTCCGGTCTGGAAATGGGATCATTTCTTTGCCTGGGATATTTGGGTCAGAGATATATGCACAGGTTCATGGCACATGAACTGAACACTCCCATAAAGCATAAGGCTCTATCAACACACTGCTAAAACTGTCCATGCATCCCCACTAACAGATGCAGAGCCATGTGCATGGGCACAGACCTCAATCTATCTCCAACACCTGAAAAAGCAGTGCTGCCACAGTTCAGAAATCCCCCACAAAAACCACACAAAATTCTCACACTCGACCAAAACGTATTTTTCCCAGGATATGACATTGTAAGCTTTCTCTCAGCCCTATGCCCCTGAAACCATCCTCAATCTTCCTGCTTCTTCCTTCCCACAACATCTCTTAGCCTCCTCCTTAGTGTCTCTTCTCTTGCCTGTATGGGCCCATATGCCTTCATAAGTTGCTACTTCATGGCTTTCCTTAAAAAAACTCTTTTCCCTGACAAAATGTCACATAATTACCTTGAAACTAATACGGTTTGAATATTTTCCAGCCCTTGATAGTGTTTCTCCTAGGCACAAATGCCTAGCACTCAATACTTAGAGGCATGTGGCCTGGCTTTGTCTATTATTATTGCATAGAATAAGATTATTTTGTTACGTGCAGTCTCCATCTCAGAGCACATGAGTGCTCTGCACTTTTGTACTGCTAATGGAAAGCTCTGCGAGGAACTGAGAAATGATCCTTGAACATCCTGCCTTGCCAGATTTTTTTTTTCAGGGAGTTTTTCCCATTACTGGAGTTTTACCATAGAAAAATTGGTATGTAGTATTACCAACCTCAAGAATCTTATATTTCTGTCTTCAGCTCATCACCAGAGTGCCTTAAAAATGACAACTTTTAGGAAACTGCTGATGTTGGAGTCTTCTTATATAACTTGACTCATGTTTCCCAGCTGTCTCCCACCAACATAGGGACTAGAAATCTGCTTTTACTTTCCTAATGAAAATTAAGATTTGCATTTACTAATCTGCATTTACTCAATAACTTGCTACTCTTAGGAAAAAACCAAAAACATAACTTTCACAACAAACTTTTTTCTCTTTTTCTAAAAATGATTATTTTAATCTCAGTATACATACAGCAGCTAAAATTCAGATTCCCTCTTCTCAGTTTTCTGCCTGTTCATCCCATTAAGAGACATGAGGAAGATACAAACCATGCTTGCAAAAACCCCCAGATCAACAGTGAGGTACAACTGAACCCCAGTCATGGTCTGCCCTTGTGGAAGACTCAGAAACACACAAACATCAGTGTATAAATGCAGTCAGCAACAGAGGATTCCCAAGCAGAACCTTTTATGGACTCTGAGAGGAGTGTTTTAGACAGACACCCTGATATCGAGGTCAGTACTGTGCATGCCCCAGCAGCCCATGGAACATGACTGAAAAGGACCTGCTTCACATGTGCCCATTTTTCTATTCTTGGAAGCACTCTGCATTGCATTAGTAACATTTAGCTCCCTGGCCTAGCCAGGAGACACTCCAAGCATCCAGACCTTCTTATGTGATAGGATCCGAAAAGCTATATTTGTTTGTAAGCTGTGAATTGATTGCAGCAGTATGCTGAGTGCACAGAACAACGTTTCACTGCTAGGTATTTATCAGCAGAAGCACAGAGCATGTTTATGTACTGGAAAAGAACTCAAATTGAGTCCGTCCTGGGGATTTAACTCCTTCTCACAGCTAATAGCATATAGCAACACTGCCAGGCCGTCTCTACACCAAGAGAGCAGATCCCAGTCTCCAATTTCCACTGAGCAGCTTATCCCATTTGAACTCTTCCTGAGGATGACAAGATTTATGCAGCAATGCCATTTCCTTAGGAGATCATCCCATTGGATTTGCAGCAGCATCTACACATCTTTATGCCATTTGCTAATATGGCAAAGCTAACATGTCATGGAAAAGATCACTGGATTCTTTTCTGGTTTGTGCACACATGCACCAAGCTGTGCTGGCATCACTGCTGCTGGTGGGAGCCAGAAGGGTCTCCAGCATTTGGAGCAGCTGCTGGGCATTAAATGCCTGGTGCTGAGGCATGTTGAATAATACCAAACTCTGCAATGCTAATGGAGCTGGATAGTTCTCCACTGCAGTTGCAGCTCGTCTTCCAAGGAAGGTCTTGGTGTGATAACAGAGAAGGACGAGCTGTACACAGCAATGAGCTTCACTGGGATTTAAGCTCACAAGATACTGCACAGCTCCCAGGTGGCCAAGCCCTTCTGGAAGTATGCTGAAGATGCTTAGGATACAAAAGAAGCCCCACACTGCCACACAGCACCCAGCTGCTCAGGTTGGATGGTCACACACATCAGTGCATGGCAAGGAAATCAGCAGCACTATGGCCAGTCATTATGGCAGCCTACTATGTATTGGGAATGGATGCTTCCATAGCAACAGAAGTTGTAAAAGCTTTGTCACTTTAGTCCTTTGTAAAAAGCATGGTCCAGCTCGGCTCTTTCTGCTCTTAGTCAAACCATGGCACTGACAACTGGTCAGCAGAGCTCGTTCTGAGCTTTTCCCAGCCAAGAGAAGAATCTGGCTTCTCTAAAAAGCATGCATCTTTAGAGATTATCTCTGCAAGCAACACTTCACAATTTCAGGTAAATATTTATCAAAAATAAGCTAAGTTGTGTTACCATTAACTCCCACTGCTTGGTTCTGGTGCTCAAGAGAGAAAAAACCCTACCCTAAACAATCCAGTCTGCAGCTTAAACAAGACTGTGTGATGAATTAGCTAAGTAAAACCAAGCCACGAGCAGGGTAACAATTAATAGCAAAGTATTCACCTCCAGCCCACCATGTATATATGTGCCCATTTCTATATGCATATATACATATATATACACATATATATGCATCTTCCAAACAGATAAATACAGTACTCACTCTGAGTGGCATAAAGGCCCTCTGTTGCCTTATCCTCGTGCCCATCGAAGTCTCTGCTGGCCAGCTGCCTATTGGCTGTCTCCAGTCGTTCTGCAAAAAACAGGAAATACTTCAAGTATAAATATATGTATATAAAATTGTAGGCCAACCAAGAAAATAAGATGCATGCCAGCAGAGCAGTATAAATAGACTCTCTGAAGGAGGATATTAAAATGAAGGCTGACACATACATAAAAGATGAGGCCTTTGACCTCTTCCATGAAGCTGTGTTATTCAGATTCACAGAAAGTGGGGGGAAAGTCTCTGCCATTCACAGCTGACATGCCCAGGCAATCATCTCTCACACTACTCAAAATGCCCAAGGCATCTGCAATCTGAATTACCCAGCCTAGCAAGAGGATGGCTGTTTTCTTGCAGGAAGAGCTGCCCCTGCTGCAGCAAGACATCCTGGGGAAAGGCAGCTCCCAGCCCAGTGACACCACTCCTTGGGGATGCCCTGGGAAGAAAGGCATTTTCTGCAGCCAAGGACAGCTTTCCCTGGGAAGGTCCTGCCTTCAGAAACTTCCCCTCTTCAAAAAGACCATGTGACTTGCACCATTGCAAAAAACATAAGTCAGCTTGCAAAAAAGGCACCTTAATGCATGAGCAGTGAGTACCAAAGTATCCCCATCAGGAACCTGGATGGGCAATAGTTACCCAACATATTCTCCATTTCCTTTCTCAAAAGGATACACCCTCAATTTCAAGTTTTTTTAAAAAGAGATACCCTTTGATACTGGCTACTGACCTGTGAAGGCACTTGACCTTGGAGATTTATGGATAACACAGCATTGTTCTACATTACAATTTGCTCTTCAGGAGTGGACAGGTGTCTCTGTTTGAGACAACAGGATACTGTGACTGGTGGCCTTGCTGTCAAATCCATATCATCAAATGCTCAACACACAGGCACCATCTGGAGCTAGTTCTTACACTTTGCCAGGAGGTTTTTTGCCACTAGCGGGGTGACAGCAGTTTTGTCTAATGCCAATGAGCAGGGCCTTATTTCTCAGGATGTGTATCTAAATATTGTATGAAGCCTGCTGCTTTGGAAATTGTAAGTGAAACACAGTGTCAACCAAAGGGGAAAATAGCCACAAGCAACTGTAACTTACCACGGAGATCCCTGTTGAAGTCATGAAGTCTCCTAATTTCTCCTTCGAGTTTGTTTCTCATCGCTTTGTCCAGGGACTCCCTCTTTGTGGTGGTCTTGACCAAACCTTCATAAGCTTCTGAAATCCTCTGAATCTCAATTTCAAACTGAAAGGAGAGAGAGTTCCTGTTAAAGCCCTGCAGGAATGTGTCCCGTCCCAGTGTTTGCCTTGCACATTCCAATAAGACACCAGGGGTCAGGGCAATGTTCATGTCCAGTGTCATGTCAGCCACCAGCTCTGCAATGACTGATCTCCCTGGCAGACAATGGCATGAAGCCCCAGCAACGCTGGTGCCTCCTGCAGTAGGGACCCCTGTAAACACTCTGAGAGGCAGCTCACGTGCCACAATGTCCCAGGATACCCCATTGGCAGCTCCCAAAAAAAGCTTAAGGTGGGCTAGACTTGATGAAATTGCTTGGTTGCCTTTGGTCTATGACCAAAGTGACTGCTTTAATGCCACCCAAGAGGAGAAAAAACAAGAAATGGTGTACTTGTGTGGGCGGTATTCTCTCCTAGAAAGGGTGTAGGAGGCAACATTTATTATTCAAGAGGTCCTGAGCTCTGAATGCCACCAGAAGTATTTTAGGCTCAGTTCTGGCCTCATGTCACTTTTAAACTACTGTGATCCATTCCTTTCCATCCTTTACTGAAGACTGCTTTATGTAAGAGGAACTCTCTATAACAGACAGAACCAATTGTTTTGGGTTTTCAATCTTCTTAATTTAGTCTTCTTGAAATCTGGCAAACTGCAGGCAGGGTATGCAGAAGAATCCCTGAGTGGTAAATCTTAAGACCTGAGCCCAAAAGATTGAGAGAAGAACAGTCCTGGGTAGAGTTTTGCTGTTTAGCTCAATCCATCCAACTCTTTTAATAAGATAATGTCATGTTAAGTGATACATCTTTGGTAAAATCATTGCTGCAGAGATGATCAACACTCATGTGGGAATCTGTTCCTGCATGCCTGGCCCTTGTGTTTGTGGAGAAAGGCTTGATAATGTGCACAGGCTAGAAAACCAAAAGACATATACAGCCTCCCACATACCTTTCTAAATCTGGCGCTTTTTTGGCCCCTTGAGACATGGGCAGGACAGATTCATGATTTTTGAAACCAGGGTGAGAGCTCATCTCCACTTGCTGAAGAGTTAGGTCCCTCTCAGTAAGCTTCAGGCACGATTTTCCACTTGCAGAATGAAAGCTCCAGAGACACTGGAGCTGTCACTCCACCCTGTGTGTAGGAGCCTGCAGCCAGGCTCCAGCAGCCTGGACCTGCACTTCCCATAATGCTGGAGCCACTCTGCCAAGATACAGCCCATGGGCCAGCAGCACCTCCACACCACGCACCAAGGAAAGCCTGGCAGAGCCATGATGGGGAAACCAGATTATCTACCCCAATTTCTGCTTCCAGCTTGTTCACAAGCACAAAAGCTGAAACAAGTGGGGAGAGTCAGACTAGCCATGAGAAAGTGTTTCTTTACTGAGTGAGTGGTCAAACTCTGAAACAAGTTTCCTAGAGAGGTGGTCGTCTGTCTGTCTGACAAGTCTGTCAGTGCTTTAGGGACATTTGAACAATGCCCTTAGCAAGATGCTTTAATTTGGTTCATTCTGAATTGTTCAGGGAGTTGGTAAGCCACTATCCACAGGAGAAGATGCTTTCTCTAGAGAGCTCCTACCACAGCAAAGCAGATTTGCCAGCATGAACTGTGGTTTCCCCAGCCTAACAGTCTGGCCCAATGCTGCTGGTTACCATAAGGACTCTGCTTGGCCCTCTATATGCTGGTGTTTCCCAAAACATATCATCACACAGCCTGCAGCCCTGGAGGCAAAAACTTGCTGTAGCAAGTGCTCCATCAGCACTGAACAAAATTAAAGGAGAGCAGAAGAACAGCCATAAATTGTGTTAGCATTTCTCAACAGCTCAGGGATTTCCTTCTCCTTCTTCCATGGAGAAGAAAAAAACCAATTTATCCTTTTCTCTGCCTGGTAGCTCCTGGAGCCGACCCACTCAAACAATCCACACAAGGCATGGGGAAGCGCCAGCCCAGCCTAGCAATTAAACTTCAGCAAGGTAACACCACTCTGAAAAGGGAAAATCATGCAAAAAGCTCAAAATTAAATGCACACAGTTCCTCTTCCAACTCTTTAGGTAAGAAAATGAGGCAACTCATCAAACAGCACAGGGATCCATCACCACCCTGTACCTCTCTACAAAAATGTCTCTTCACGCACAACTGAGAATGTGATGACCCTCAGAACTGATCTGTTTGTACAAATGCCCAGGGAGTCCTACAAGTCAGGCTGACTTCCTCTAACTTCTTCTCCTATGCTGTAATGATAGAAGTGATGGGACGTTGGTCCTACCTAGAATAAAATTGTTACCCACAAACAAGAAGTACTCCTTCCCACCTTTCCACTTGCAAAAAGAGGGAAGGGTTTTCACATCCAAAGTACGTAATTTAACTCAATCACATTTTCAGAGGCAATGTTTGTGGGAACCAAGGAAGACCTGCCCTGACCTTGTGTTCAAACACAGCAAAAGCAGCATGGGAGGGATACCATGTGTTAAGAGATTTGGTTTCCTGAAGAAAGAATGCACTTGAGTACGTGTTTCACTTTAATACTCTGCTTACATTCCCCCAAAGTCAATGGAATTCAAGTCCACACTTTATTGACTGAAGTGAGACTTCAGTCCATGCTTGAATACCTTTCTGTTGGTGTCTGATGCAATAGACTTGCAGGGCATCCAAGATAAAGAGAGAGCCATTTCCAAGAGTGAAAGAAACTGGAATATTTATAGGCCATTACACTTAAATACCTTTTACTGAACAAAGCAGCTTTTGTAAAATTAATAGCTGGAATATTTCTTTTTGCCCACAAAGGCCACAGGGAAGTCAGTATTAAAGTTTTTGCAGATTTCTTCATGAATAGCTAATGTTTCTGTGAAAATTTTTTTAACTAAGTTTAGGAAATTCTGTTAATAAACTCATCTTGTTGCAAAGAAGAAGGCAGAAAAGACAGCAGCTACAAAACACTTGGTATTTTTTCTAATCTGTTTGAACAGATTGTCACTAATTTCTCCCAAAGCTGAGGCTGGGACATGGTCTCTCAGAGCCACTTCTTCTCCTATGAAGGAAGTCTCCAAGAACACCCTGATCCACACAGGATACAAAAAAATCGAGCTCCTATATGGACTACTAAACTCAGAGAGAAAAGACCTGCAGTCTAAGCTCATTTGTGTATAAGTGGTGGGAAGACACAAATGAAAGAATAGTGTAGGGTCCTAAATAAGTTATTTGGTCTGAGCCCTTGGGACCCAGAGCCAGCAGATCTGAGGAACATCTCTGATTTGCCTTCAGTGAGCCTCAGTTTTAAGCAACTTCTGCTTTGTTTGACACAACATGTATTCTTCAAGACATCACCCTTCTTCACTGAAAAAACCTGCATTCTTATAGAAAAGAGCATGCAGGATCTCTTAGAAAAATGGGCTTTGAGCAAAATCTTTACCCAAATGGTTTTTTAGATAAGGGGGCAGTGCTTTTAGAACCAACATGTTCAAATGGATGCCTAACATGAGTTCTTAGACACTTAAGGATCAGTAACTGAAAGTCTCCAAGAAAACCCCATTATTCTATTTCCAAACAATGGACAACCACATTGGTGGCTGTTACACCACTAGAGAGTGTGGAGCGCCACAATAGCTTATTGTAGTGGACAAGAGTTCTTGGGACAGATGAGAACGTACTCTTCTTATGGTTCTCTAACCCCTGCTGCATCAGGAACATACTGCCCATGGGAGACTTCCAAGGAAAGCTCCAGTGAGGCCAGCATGGAAGGATGGAAGGGGAAAATATCCAGTTGAGAGACATCTGATGGGCTGTCCTGTTTCATCCTAAAGGCAGTGGAGCCCACAAGGTACAGAATTACCTTTCTGTGAGACCACCATGGAGAGGCAGTGGTTAGAGATGGCCAGTGATGCATGCTCATTGCAGTGACACAGCTGTGAAGAACAGCTGCCCAAAGGCAGAAGCACCAAGATGCTATCCCAATCTCTACACCTACCTTCTGCAGCTTGTCCGCCTTCTCGTAGTACCCCTCCAGCTCCTGCCGCAGCACGTGGTTCTCCTCGGAGAGCATCTCTACCATCTGCTGCGCCCGCTCCACGATGGCAAAGGCGTCGGGCGTCAGCTGCTGGCCCGGCAGCGTCGGGGCCTGGGCAGCCGCGGGGGCCGGCAGCGGGGGCAGGGAGCCTGGCAGCAGGGGGCCGGCGGTGGCCTGCGAGGACATGGGGCTGTGCTGCTGGGCCGGCGGCGGCGGGAAGGGCGGCTGGCATTGTCGGCTGCGGGAAAGCACACGCGGGGGAAGCGTTAGAGCCGCACGCCCTCGAAACGCTTACAGGAGCTTTCACCTAGTGACTGCGTGCTTTATTAATAGTGTTATAACTGGACAGTCATGACTCCTAAATACCAACAATCGCAGCAGAGACTGGGTAAATTGTCTCTTCACCTGCTCCTGACAGTGACGTACACATCTGGTATGAATGGATAAAGGAAGCACTGACTCAAAGCCAGCATTTTTGCCTAGGTGTGCAGCTAATACTTCAGCAGCAGTCAGCCTCTCCCTGCCTCCCCTTCCCACAAACGCCATGTCTGAGAAGCATAAGCTGGCAGGCTTGAAGAAGAGACAAAGGATGTATTACTCACCCTTCAAACACCGCTCCCAGCCCAGAGCAAGACCAGCGGATCAGCTGAGTTGGGAGGCGAGAGGAAGTGATGTGAGCAAAGAAGCACCCCTGAGTAGCTTTAGCAAGTGGGAGAGGAAAGTGCTGCTGCAGAACTGCTGGAGGCACATCCTCATTCAATCACAGTGAGCCATGAAAGCCATCTTCCAGTGGGAGACTTCATTGTGTCACTCCCTGATTAAGGGCATCTATCACTCACCAGACTCACATCAGGGAAGAATAAGAAGTGAGCTGGTAGCGGATCTGCTTGTGAGCTAGGCTTGCTGTCAGCAGGCAGCTCTTTAATACACCTGAATCATCATTTGCAATGGCTGGAAGATAATCCAGGAGGATGTCCCGGCAGTGAGGGTCAGCCTGCAGCTGACAGCCACGTGGGATCAGAGTCCCCCATCCGATCCATCTCCATCCCTCCATCTACTGCACAGGCAGCCCTCAAAGCCTCGGCCAGGGGAAGCAGCCCCAGACAAAGTCTCACTGTGCACAGGCTGAGCCACTCCTCAGCCCTGATGCCAAAGTTCTGAAATTTCTACACTGATCTTGGTAAAGAGACTCAACCCAGACCATGTGGTACCTCACTGTCAGGGCCCAGTTTGGCTGGAAAATAAGCTGGCTGCTGGACTCCACCTGAAGTCTGCAATCAAGCATCTTCTGGGATTCATATTTTAATGTAACTACAAGCTATTAGGCTTGCTGTTGATATCATTACCTTTATTTCTGTAGCCTACACAAGGCACAAGATATAATGAGCAGACGTATTTACCCCACCGGGCCTCAAAGATCCATGAATGCTTTTTCTTAGACAGACAATTTTGTGCTATATAAATACATAGCAATTATGGTTACTGTCGCCTTCAGCACCTACACAGCTTCTCAAAACAGAGTTTTCAAAAGCCTTCAGTGTTGGCCTAATTCTACTGACAATAACACACCACTTCCTTCAACTGCAGCAGAACAAAGCCGAAAAGTGAAGGCAATTTAAAATCCTGCCCTAGAAAATGAACAGCACTGCTCTAACAAACTTGTCCCTGCCAAGCCACACGACAGCAAAGCAAGCCAGCAATTCAGCCTTAATCTTCTGTCCAAACTAGAGTGAAAGCAAATCGGGCTCTGCAGGCTCAGAGACACAGCACACGCACATGGTCCCATACCATCATCCTGGCTTTGCCCAATGCATCCACTCAGGCACAGAAAGGTACTGAAATGGAGGAAACACTGAACACAAGTACACTGCTAACCCGGTCAGAAGTACAGACCAGTGTCCCTGGGAAGAAGATCCCAGCAGAGCTTCATGCAGCCAGCATTGAGGAAAGCTGTGCTGAGCTCAGTCTGGCCTTGAGATGGCTTTTACCTGCTAGCATAGACATGCTCTAAGGCTGTGTCTCTCCTGTAAATTAAACATCCATGGAGGCAGCTCAAGAGCGCAGGAGAGGGCCCATTCCCCCATGGCAGCTCCCAGGGCCAGAAGGGTTTGCTCTCAGTCCCAGGCATATTAGTTCTCTGGCAGAGGTGCAGGCTAATAACTAAGGAGCTAAATGTCTACTGAAAGAGGATAAAACTTTCCAAAAGACAGGGAGCTAGGAAGGTGCAGTATGACACTTCACAAAAAAACCACACAAAAATTCACAGAATAGCTTAGGTTGGAAGTGACCTTTAAAAACCATCTAGTCCAACCACCCTGCCACAGGCTCGGACACCTTCCACTAGATGAGGCTTCTCAGGGCTCCAGTCAACCCAGCCTTGAACATTTCCCATGAAGGAACATCCAGAACTTCTCTGGGCAACCTGTTGCAGTGCCTCACCACCCTCAGCATAAAAAATTTCTTCCTTATATCTAATCTAAATCTACCCTCTTCCAGTTTCTTTTTGTTCCATCTCTACAGGCCTTCGTAGAACGTCCTGCTCCAGCTTTCTTATAAGCCCCCTTAAAGTATTAGAAGGCTGCAGTAAGAGCTCTCTGAAGCCTTCTTTTCTCCTGGCTGAACAATTCCAACTCTCAGTCTCTCTTCATAGAAGATGTGCTCCAACCCTCTGATCATGGGCATGGTTTTCATACCATCCCCACAGCCCTCCTTTCCTTGTGCTGCTTCAGTGTGCAATCCTAGCAAGGGACCTGATGCCCATCTCATGGGACTTGAATATTCTTTTGCTCAAGAATCTGAACAGTAAGTAACATCATGAGTGAGGGATGGCACTCACAGTGCAAAAGATGCTCCACAAGTGAATGTGAACTCAGACAAGCACGTGATACCTCCTCAATGCTGCTGACAACCAGTCTGTGCTCATGTGTTTTACCACAGCAATTAATTCAGTTAAATTAGCTTGTTTGCCTTTACCAAAAGAAAAGGCACCATTGGTTTTATGCAAGTAAAAGCCCAGCTGTCTGGATATAGTTACACCCCTACAAAGACACTTAGTAGAAAGTAGAAAATTTGGAAGATTTGCTGCAGGTACAGATTTTCTCACTTCTTTATGGGTAGAGTGTAGTGCAATAGAATTAAATTGATCACTGAATCTAAACCAGTGGAGATACAGCACTTTTTCTTTTTCATTATTAAGTACAGCAATCTTTGTTCATAGATACACCCTTTAGACCCTTGCATGAATTTCTGACACTGTACTTTTGAGAAATCTTAGCCTTCCATCAATTTATTCTTTTCTTGTCACTTTAGTCTGTCTAGCTTTATATTAGAGAGGAAGGAAAGACCACAGAGATCTCTGTTTTCTTGAACTGCAAATGACTTTTTGAGCTACTAAAGATTTACACCCTATAGCAGCTGCCAGTCACCAGAGTCTCTGCAGCCATGGCCACAGGAGAGATTCTCCAGTGTTTTCTAGCTTGGAAACTGAACAGGTACAATTAACTTTATACCTCTTGAAGCACAGCTGTTCAACAAAATTAATGTTTCTAACTTTCTTTTTACTTGTTTAATCTGTCCCAATTTAGTTCTGACTCAGCCAACTGCAAAATCTCTGAGTACACATGCAATAAAATAAACACAGCAATTCACATTAAAAAAAATAGGAACGTTATAACATCAGCTTAGTTCCTATCCAAATTCTCATGTAAAGCTCCAAAGAAACACAGCAATCAGGATTATCCTGAGGTCCTTTGGGCTTAGTAAAGAATGACATTCTCACAATGCTTCTACTGTATTTTAAATGTTGATCTTACTCTGCATTAGAGCAGGTTAAAATCTTTCAGCTAAACACATTCTAGTTGAAAATCATACTTCTTAAAAGCATGCAACAGTGGAACATTATGAGTTTTGGCTATCTCTGCAACAGTTCAGCCACATTTCTATTAAAAACATTTGTTTCAGTTGACACTATTGTAGGGCCTCCATAAGCTTCTGCAATGTATTGTAAAGAAGGAAAAAGAGAAAAAAAATTAGGGAAAACAGCTTTTTGAATAAAGAGCACCAGCAGGCTGTGAGGCTTTCAAGGGCTACTGTGCTGGGGTCACCAAGCACTCTCTCTCTTTTCACAGATACACTTTGTGATACATATATAATAGCTTACTACCTATAGCTTGCAATACAGTGTCTTCAGCAAAACACCCGACAACGGACCTCACTTTCATAAGAAATCCCTCAAGATGTTGGGGCTGCCCAAGCCCCCAAATTTAGGCATTGTCTTAATACTCCTCTTATACTGGACCGCCTGGGAGCAAGAACTACCAAGACAGAGGAAATTGGGGTGAATTTGTGACTTTATGTAGGAATAAGAAACCTGAAAAGGAAAATTAATAATAAAGTCCACTTGCTGCTGATGACCAAGAAATCATAAATACAAAAGAGCTGTTGTTGGATAAAGCAGCATTATTAGCAGTATTAGTAATAAAATGAAAATGCCTGTAAATGTTCTGGAAAGGAAATTCCACCTCAGTCTTGCTACAGGTAGTGAAGCTCTCCTCTGTCTAGGGATGGAAAGGGGCCAGTGGAGGAAGGACTTTGTTTCCAACACACCATGGCATTTACATTCATAATTAAAATGCCCTCCTCTAACCTATTTAGCTCATCTTTCTCTGAATGCTCTGCCTTCCTTTGCCTCTAGGGCAGACAGGCCTATTTCATCTTTCAAAGACTCTCCCAAGGAACTTTATCTCACAACTTCATGCATCTTCTGCGGATGCTCTGGTTGAGTCAGCGATGAGAGTAAGGCGTTTCTGGGGTGCAGTTCTTTGAAGTTGCCTTAGGCTTCTACCTTACAATGAGAGTAAAAAAGTGTGTGAAATATGCTTATTCCTTCCCATTGACTGAGAGCCTTCAGTCTGGATACTGGCCTCAGACCAGGCGTCTACCTGATTTCTTTATGATTTCTGCAGTCACGAAGCAGACTTCAAATGCCATTCTGTCTCACTGTGAATAATGTGGAAGAAACAGTATTATGACCGTGCAGGAAAAAAACAGGATCCTGGCAAAGTCAGCAAGCCCAGTCTGATGGTCATGGCGCAAGGAAAAATAATTATAGATCCATCACTAAATGGTGATACAGAAAGAAATGGGAGAACATTTGCCAAAGCCCAGACATGACCCTCATGGTATTCTCTATCTTATGGAACAAGCAAGAGTTGCAGCACCTTGTAAACACAAGTGTTTAGTTAGTGGTAGCTAAGACAGGGACAGGATATTGTATTTCCTCACAGAGATCCACACTCAGAACAGATTCTCAGCATAAGGAAAAGGTGCCTTCCTCAACCTCTGCACTTCTAGAGGAACCACCTGGGATAATAATAGAGAAGGGTAAGGAGAAATGACAGGGCATCACCCAAGCAATAGAAACAACTTCATTTCTCTTTCATTTATTTTAATGTAAGGCATATTAGACCAGAAAGAGAGGATACAAAGCAAAGCTCCCTGCAGGGCTGACAGCATTCACGTCAGATGGAAGTGCAGCCTCCAACCCACACTCATGCTTGGGCTATCCTTGCGGAGAAAAGCCAAGACAAGTCAGTTTGGGTGTAACATCCTTCAGTTTGTCCACACTGCCAGCAAACCCGCCTGCCTGGGCTGTCTCAAGGAAGAAAACGAGCTCCTTGTGTCATGCTAGCAGCCACAGACATGGTTGAATCAGTGAATATCAACAGGTTGTCTGCAAACAACAGTAATGTGTGGGGGGAAAAATACACAAATAACTGGAGAAGCAGCAAACTATTTCAGCAGTTAATTATACACTTCTACATCCTGGCAGGGTGGAATTTTATGAGGCACATTAAAAAATGGGATGTATTTAAAAACAGCCCAGATTTATTATTTTCATTGATTCTGCATGCTGACTTTCAAAATGCAGGGATTAAATCAGAATGAAAAGGTGCCTGCATGATTGTCTTCTGCATGTACCATAAATTAATTCCCCTCAGTAAGATGCAGAGTTTCCAGTTCAAGGCTTCATTTGCATTATACACGCTTTTTATTAATAGTGCAGAGAAAAATATCACTCTGAATAAAAGACACCAGGATCCGACAAGAGCCACTGGGATCAATGAAGAGGATTCATTGCACCGACTGATGTGGATCACTGCTTAAGCAGGACATGGAGAAACAACATTGACTTGAGCTGGTCCAAGTTCATCCATCCAGGAATAAATACAGCAAGCTAAAGTAAAGGGGTGGAAAACACTATCCTGGGCTGTGACAACCCTCACATGCCTGACTGGATAACAAGCTGCATGGGGAGATCCCAGGGTGCCAACTGCAGGTGTTAATGAGCTATGTAAACAAGGAACACTGAGTCAAATCAGAGGTGTTACTACATGTGATTAGCCTCTGGTCCAGCTGGTACTGAACCAGTGTTCAGGTTGGCTTTCCACAGTGAAAAAAGGGGATTTTGACAACAGTGAAATAAGAACAGGGCTCTGGGCTCCATCTGTTAAATGTATTAAAGGACTGATAGCACAGGTCTCCTCATAGTATCTGACAAAGATTTTGCGAAATCCCTGGTAACTAGAAAATACAGGCTGAAACTAAAATGGAGATCTATGCCAGAGATGAAAATTAGCTAGTGGAACAAGGCTATAAAGGCCATGATGGATTCTCCAGATGGAGACTGTTATACTCACCAGGACTGAATGTTTCACAAACTGGAATTAATTCGCAGCATTGTGCAAAAAACTAAATTAGATTAGTTCCAAGCCCTTTTACCTAACAAGCTGTGACTTTCTGAACCTGCACCTAAGGAAAGTTAGCAAAGACACCATTCAGGAATAGCTGTACATCTAGGAAAGGAAACGTTTTCTAAATATTATTATACTTGGCCAACTTAAAACATTCATAAGTTGTGAGTCAGGGCCCCAAGTATCAAGCAACTGGCTTAAAAATACTGATATTTTAAAAGGAAAAATTACTGGTTCATTTTTATTTGCCTTCTGGTTGTTTTGTCTTTTAAGCTTCAAGGTTCAAGCTCGGCTCTGCAATTGTGATGTCCATAAAACAGAAGTCACTAAATCTAATTTATATAAATGCTGAGACTACCCCCTACATCATATAACTCTAGGAATTCTTTAGTACAACTCCAATTATCTTGAAATTTACAAGAAATTTCAAGATTTCACCCTGATGACTATAAAGGCCATGTTTCCTTTAAAACCAGTCATGTGTAAAAGAAAAAGTCAAACCAAAAAAGGAAGTTAAGCAGCAGCAGCTACAGTTATTCCATTATCCTTCAGCAGCTCCCTGCCAGCATTGGTCCATTTCCAACCACATTTCCCTTGTCAAAGAAGGACTGTGGGTAAGTGGAGGCTCAGGGACCATTTAGGTCTTTTCCATCCCTGGTATCTGCAAGTGCTTTTTCTGGATCTGTGTTTCCCTTCTTTTCTGGAACACAGAAGCCTTTTGCATGGTCCCTGTCCAGAGGATGCCAGGATGGATGGACTGAGGAACTGATATGACCAAGATAGAGGGAAGGAGATGCTGGGGAATATGAGATTCCCATCTCATGAGCAAAGTTCTGTTTCTATCAGCTTCTTTCCCAGACAGACCTGATGAGATGAAAGCTGAAATTCATCACCTCACTTGTTCCTCTAACAGAAAAATCAGCCTCTCCAAACCCTACCCCTACTGTTAACCTTATGAAACCAGGTGGTGCCTATCTCATCCTCTTCTGTCAAGGTCCTCCATCCCAGCCAGATGCCGGGCAGTGAGCCTCCCCAGAGCCCAGGTAAGGGGAGAAGCAGTGAGCAAGTGCAGAGTCACAGGAAAGTTTGTGCTTGGGAGTAACCCAGGAGTGTAACACAGCTCCCCCCACACCTCCACTCCTCCAGCAGGGCTCAGACAGTGACTGCTGCCATTCTCCAGTAAAGACAGGGTTGACATCCCTGAACAGGTAACCTGCCTTTATCCTTTCCAAAGATTGAAATATTTGGTGCAGAGACCACTTTATGAAATTGCATTTTAACCATCCCAGATGTGGGCAAGCCCATCCTGTCATGCAGCCCAAGATGCATGCAAGGATGCACTGGAGCACAGCTGCCGCAGACAGAGAAATGACAAGTGATGAATAAGCACACAGGGACTTCAGTCACCTCCTAAATGCTTTTGTCAACCAAATCTTCCTGGCTGACAGGACCATACAGGGATTCTACAGATCATGGGACCAGTTATAAACTGGGATAAGCACAGAGTAAACTAAGTGAGTTTATTTCCTGGTTTTTAGTGACAGCAGTTCATAATAATTGAGAAAAAGCCCAGGGAATGAATATTTCAAGGTGCCGAAGGAAAGTGAAAGGTTGATATCCCTGTGTTAAAAATATAGAGAAGCCTGAGATGAGGATGAAAACCATCACTTTGCTGAGACCCAGAGGCTCACTGTCTGACATCTGAATACAGCCAAATGTTCCCCCATTCACTGACAGGAAACCTTCCCAAAATCCAGGCACCATGTGAAGAGAGCCAAGAAGGACCTGAAAATAATGTACATCAGGATCCAGAACTGCCTTAAATAAAGCTCAAGAGACACCATACACCTTAGAGCAAACCTAGCTTTGGAGAAACAACCCTCAGCCACGCCAAGCCCCTAACATACATCTGTACAAGCTTGCTGGCATAGCCAGCAGGGATATATGCACACTGAGAAGTATTAAGGCCCTTGCTGAGTTGCAAGAAAGATACCACTGAAGATTTTTTTAGTAAGTGTGCAAAACCTGGCAGCTCTGCTCTGTCACGCTGCCAATTCTCTGCTGTGCCACATGTCCCTTCCCTGGTGCTCCCAAACCTGACAGGAGGGAGATTTCTCCAGCATCATGCAGAGACAACAGCACACAAGGGAGAGCTGGCATCCCCTCTGCAGTGTGATTTGGGGCTAAACAATGCTGCCTTGCCAGGAGCAAGCAGTGACCACCATCATGAGCAGAGAATTTCGACCCACAGCTGCTGGAGTGATCCAGCCTTTGCTGAGGACTGACATTGAAATCTGCACTGAATCAAGGGGGTTTCTCAGCATTAACCTTGCTGATCACGGAAAAGCTCTGGAAGTGGTCCCAAAGGGTTTTCCACTTGACCCCAGTGACGTTCCCAGTTAGCTGAAGCAGTGCGTGCAGCACCCAGCTCCACTCACTTGCACAGACTCAGATCACTCTGTGGCTATTGAACCAGCATTTTCCAAGAGTGATAAAAATACCCAAACCAGCTCCTTTTCTGTGTGAAACCATCTGCTTGATGCTGGGGACGTTTGTTAGCACCACAAACAACTGCAGGAGAGCATGGCCCCAGTTGCCCTCATATCCATATTGGTCTTTGCACAAACAGGCCTTCTTGCTGAGGCCTTAAAAATACCATCTTGCTCTGAAAAAATTGCATAAACTCCGCACAATGGCCATACATGTGGCTGTAGAAAGACTCAGGCATAGGCCTGCCGCTTGTCACAGTCACCTTGCTCCTGTCACTGAAACGACACTTTGAGTTTCTACCTGTCTTGACACAAAACCCATCCTTTCTGCAAATATGGAAAAGCAGAGCATTGCGTCCAGCATTTCATGCCTTACACATTTTGGACAAAAGAGCCAGGTCAGTTGCCACATCTTTTCTTTGTGCCTGTGCTGTGGCAAAATAACTGTGTGCAACTTAAGGTGATGGCAACAAAACCTTTGGGGATTCTGGGATCAGTAAAGACCCAATGAGGCAGTTTGCAACATGGAAACTGCTCACATTCACGCCAACAACTTCAGGCTTCCAAACCCAACAAAATAACTGTCTGAGAGGTCAAAGAGACAGAGATGAGACAGAGAAACACTTGCATTTAGGTACAGCAAGGAAAAGGAGCCCTTAACACACCACCTCATCTCTGAAGGCAGGACCTGCACCACTCACAGAGATCAGCACAGAGCCAGCAAGCACTGGATTATTTTTAATGCGCTTGGAATAAACCTGTGCTCACAGGGAGGCCTGGCATGAGTGGGCCCAGTACCATGAAAGCCCAATGCAAGCTCTGTGAGAAGATTTAAGTAGAATATAAGCTTTATAGAGTCCTCTGGGAGATGCAGGTGCCTCCATCAGCCGGGCCTGCCACCGCAGCCACAGGATGTTACATCCCCACTGCAGGGTGTGATGTCCCCACTGCATGCCTGGAGCTACAGCTCACTCTGGCCATGTCTACGCGAGGCCCAAGCCCCCCAGACACCGGCTCCTCCAGCACGGGCAGGACCAGGCGACCCTGCAGACCCACCCCAGCAGCCATTACCTGCTGACCCCGTACTCTGGGGGCGGCTGGTAGCGGACGAGGGCCAGCTCTGCCCGGGCAGGCTGGGGAGCGGCGTAGGCGGCCTTGAGGACATCTTGTGATGGCTGCTCGCCGTAGAAGAGCCCGTGCTCCTGTGCCTTGGTGCCTGGAGCTGCTGCCTTGCCTTTGTAGGGGTACTCGGGAGGCGGGCCCCGTGGGTCCGTGGCCTTGCTGGGTTGTGGGGCTGCCTTGAAACCCTTCCCCCCTCCTGGGGCTGGGGGGTGCTGCTTGGCGCCGTTCCTCTCCAGCGAGAGCTGCATGATCCTCTCGCTCAGCGAGCGGACGTGGCCCTGCTTCAGCTCCTTCAGCGCCTCATCCTTATGCGCCTGGCCACTGTTGGCCCGGTTCACCGTCGGCCTCCCCTCCGTCCTGGACTTCTGGCTGGAGGAGCCGTAAAAACCCGGTGTGGCGGCGCTGGCCGGTTGTGCGGGCTGGCCACGGAAATACTGAGACTGGGCCTTGGCCTCCTCATAGGTGGGGAGCTCCTCGGTGCTGTGCGGGGGCTGCGGGGCCCGAGGCTGCTTCTCCATGGCAGCACCGTCCCCCTGGTGCTCCTGCCCCTGTGGTTCCTGCCGCCCTGACGGCTGGACCATTGGCAGGTCTTCGGGAGCAAGGTTTTCTGCGGAAGAGAGAGTGCTGGCAGTGCTGTTGGAGGGGCCGGCGCTGCCCGTCGCCTGGTGCTGTATGGCCAGCAGGTTCATGTTCTCGCTGGGGCTGCCATACCTCAGCCGCTCCTGGATCAGGCGCTGCAGGACGGTGCCGGCTGCCACCTCCTCCGCCCCTCGCATCTCCGCCTCTGGCACACGGCGGAAGCTGGGCGGGCGCAGGGTGCAGAGGGTCTCCTCGGCTGGGCAGGGAGAGAGAGGTGGCCATTAGCTCTGCTGTCCAGGAGATCTAATTCCCCCTGCTGTTTGTCCCTTCCTACATCCCACAACGGTGACCCCGTGACCAGGATGCACCCCATGGGCAGTGTCCTGCCAGGATTCCCCTGGCAGCACAGGGGACATGCCTGGAAGCCAACAAAGGAGGCAGAGCAGTGCTCCCTGTTCATCCTTCACCCCTAAAGCCTAAATCTGTTCAGCAGTGACCCCTACGAAAACATTCCAGTCCCCTCCCTGACTTTCCCCTCCATAATATTCCATGTGTCCTGTAGCCACAGCTCTGAACCTCCCTCTAAGTCAACAAGGCCATTGCATATCACGGGAAAATTTGTTATTTTCTAACAGGACAGGACAGGAGATGGTTATCTCATCCCACTGCCTGACCAGTTCAAAGCTCACAAAAAGTTAAGCATTTTACTAAGAGCCTTGTCCAGATGTCTCTTTAAACACTGACAGGCTTGGGGCTTGACCACCTCTCTAGGAAGCCTGTTCCAGTGTTTGACTTCTCTCTGGAGATGGCTTGCACAACTTGCAGAGGCAGCCTGCATGGCAAAATCAATTGCTGTATTTTTGATGGCCAAAGGTGTAAGGGTACTGTGTGCCATGACAAAATAAAATGTAAAATGTGTCACAGAAAAACTGTGAAATGGAACTGAAAATGAAATGGTCCGACAGGTCTGAGAATAATCTGTGCTCTGGCACCTTCCTCTAAAACTGCAATTTCCCTTCTGGCCCAAAAAAACTATTTTCTAATGGAGTCAATACTAACTGTTGTAGTTTTGCTGGGTCAATGCAAGGAAGGCATTATGGTCATAGACGTAATGCCAGCATTTTAAAAAAAGGCACAGACAGATTAGCTACACAACCCTAACACAGGCTACTGAAGTAATTCAGAGTCAACAGCACCACTGTAAATGGAGTGGAGCTTGCCTGGAGCTAAGCATCTAGAAGTATCTGGACAAAGCTCTCAGGCACATGGTGTGATTCTTGGGGTGTCCTGCATAGGGCCAGGAGCTGGACTTGATGATCCCAATGGGTCCCTTTCAACTCTCAGCATATTGTATGATTTAACCACAGCTGAGACCTTTAGAATGCCTCCCTTCTGGAGTCCTTCTTCCATCCCAGGAGTGCTGTAAGATGCCTATTTGAAAACTGTCTGGGCTCAGAGGAATGTTCCGGAAAGACTCCAGTGCAGACAAAAGTGAGTAGAGTCTTCCAATGTCCCTAGGCAAGAAGGAGGTACTTTCTGCAGTTCAGTCTCTTGTGGTCACTCTTGGCAACTTTCTTTCTCCTGCTGTTCCCAATTCTCAGAGGAGTTTGTCAGGACTCACATTTGTTTTTTGGCATTTGAAAGCGGTTTAAAAGCAAACTTTCTCTTGAAGTCTGGTCATTTCCCTGAGGTTTCATCAGTTACTACACATGCTGTGGGATAACTTATATACAGCCTGGATTCCAGAGAGAAAGAAAAGCTTTTGACTCTTAATGATAAGAGGTAATTTCCACTAAGATTTCTGTGGCAAAGCCTTAAAGATGACTGTGGGGCTCAAGAGGATGAGAAGATTCCCAGGCTCTTTCACTCCACACCTGCCCTAGGGGATAGATCTCTCCTGCTTTCCCTAAAACAACGTTGTCTTGCCTGCCAGCCTCACCCACTGGGGTTATGGCCTGGCCACCAGCTCTCAGAGGGTCCCTCAGCTCCTTGGGAGGGTGTTTGAGCCAGGAAGATGCACAGACACACAGTGCACCTCCATCCACCTGTCTGCTCAACAGCCAAGTCTCCAGATGCTTTATATGTCCCTGCAGCTACAGCAAACTCTTGCTGCTTTGTTCATGTCATCACAGCACACAGAAGCCTCATCACACCGGACATTTTTGCAGACAAGCAATAATGTCTCCCTAACACACCTGAAAGCTTACAGTCTAGGCTGTTAGACAATGCCTGAGGAAAGCCTGAGGAAAGGGGATAATGCCAACATCACAAAGTCAAGGCAGTTCTTTATAATACATCAGGATTTCCACTTCTGTGCCCATCATCATCCTTATATCTGGGAGGTATACTTTAAATTGCATATTATTGAAGTCCAGAAGGATTGACCACAGTGAGCTTTCCACAGTGCCTATGATCTTGCTCCATCAGCGAAACAGCCGTGGAAATTGGTCCAGCTGTGCAGTGAAAAGCAACTGTGTCCTGAAGGACAAGTGGAAATGATGCACCGTCCACAAACACAGGTGACAAGTGATGGTGGGTCACAATACACAAGGCAAAGGTATCTTTGACTCTACAAATAAGGAGAAGCTGGCCTTCAACTCTAAATATTACTTGTAAATGGGTTAAACTGCTCGATTTATACTTTGGGAAAAACCTGGAAGTAAATGCAGAGGGTTCATACAGAAGTGTGCCATGCACTTACCAGCTTTTTCTTTGGCACTGATCACTTCAGCCGTTAGTGGGGACACTTCATGCCGGCCAGCAAACAACTGGTGATCCTGGTAAAGAAAGCCAGTGTCTTCCAGCACCTGGACAGGGCTGGTAGGCTTGTAACAAACAGATGTGGAGCCTGTAAGAAAGAAGAAGGGAATGCCAGTGAAGATACCGCATGAACGACAAAGTATGAAGCCATCACTTATGATAGTAGTCAAAAAAAATTTCTTGAGCATGGCTAGGTGCTGAGAAGCCCGACTGAGGCCAGTGAGCAAACCATCTCTTCAGTCTGCACTTCCCAAATAACACATTAGCTCCGAGGAACAAAAGGCAAAACACCAAGTAACCAGTGCTGTTTCATGCATTGACCTAGCCTGCCCTACAAGGTCCTCAGTCCAGGTACAAAGAAGGGTTTGCAAGAGCTAACAGTGACAAGTCACAAGATCACAAATCAAGGCATAGCCCCAGGACATGAAACCAACAGAGCCAGCATAAAACTGAACAAGGGACTGGGTAGAAAGAAGGAAAGGTGAGGACAGAGCCACACATTAAATAGGGCTATAGTCTGGGAAAGGCCATACCACAAAATCTGCTCATGAGTAATAGTTTAGCAATACAGAAAATTGCTGAGACATAAAATACAACCAGTGCTATCAAGGGAGAGAGTTTATAAATCACTTTTCCCAGATGTTCTTAATATGGTAAGGAGCAGATGTAGCTGGAGGGCCATGGGAATTTGTGGTGCAGATCAACTGCAATGGAACTGTATGCCCCAGCCCCCACATTCCACAGACACCGATGGCTGGACTGTGCTGGGTTTGGCTAGGAGAGAGTTAATTTTCTTCTCAGTAGCTGGCGTAGGGCTATGTTTTGGATTTGTGCTGGAAACATTGTTGATAACACAGGGATGTTTTAGTCTCTGCTGAGCAGCACTTACACAGCATTAAGGCCTTTTCTGCTTGCAACTCGGCAAACAACACAACTCATCCTAAATCTGTTCTCAGGGGCACTTGTTTCAACAAGCTGATACAAAATGCATCATAGCAGGGTTAAACCAGGAATGACATTGGCTTGACCCTTTATTTCAAGCCACAAATGGCATTGGCATAATCCTGCAATCCAAGAAAGACACAGACTGTACGGGGTCCAAAGGAGGACCGCAAAGATCATCAGTGGGCTGTAGAAGCTGTTCTGCGAGGAAAGGCTGAAGGAGTTAGGTCCTTTCTCCCCAGAGAAGAGAAGGCTGTGAGGGAGCTCTCATTACAGTCTCACAGCATTTAAAGGGAGGCTACAGAGAGGAAAGACGCTCTCTCTTCACACGGAGCTACAGTGAGAAGGGGCAGCAAGAACAAGTTGCACTAAGAGATGTTTCATCTTAACATAAGGATGAAACTTTTTACAGTGAAAACAATCACTCACTGAACAACCTCCCCGGGGATGTGACAGACACCCCATCACTGAAGGTTTTCCATATGCGATTAGACATTGTCCTAGATAATCTCATCTAAATTGTCTCCTTCCCTCCAAAGGTTAGACCAGATGATCTGTGAGATCCCTTCCAACCTGGCCTGTTTCCCGGTTTTATGATTTTTTACTTTGTCATTTTTCTGAGAACTTACTCATTTTTGTAAAGAGAAGCTCTTTGAGGTTCAAACCTTGGAAATTATCATCTCCTGGCTGCAAGTACCCTGGCACAACAGGCACACAGCAGGCACACTCTCCACTCACTCCGCTGGTTGTCACAGGTTTTAGGCTAAGGGAATGGACATCAACCTCTAGCACCAGCCACCGCCAAGGACTTGCTTGAGCAGGAGGCAGAGTGCTCAAAGTGGCACCAGTGATGCATCCAGCCATCCCTGTGGGGCAGGAAGCCCACAGGCATAGGGATCCACAGCACCCCACTCTGCAGGAGAAACAGCCATCGATGAACAACCTGGATTTATTAATCCTGACTGCTTGGTTTGTGCTCAGCTAACTGCTCCCTGCATATATTACACAGGTCATCGCTAACCCCATGCAAGTGCATGGAGCAAGGGAGATAACAAGGATAACAAGGCAGTAGGATCCAGCCTGTCATTTCTAGAGGCACGAAGATACTATTTTCTGCTGTGCCAAGAGGAGAGGAAATAGGCATTTCTGCAAAATGTTAATGAATTCATCGTTTTACCATTCATATTATGCATGAATGTGTATGGCAGTTATCTATATTTAGAGAGCAAGAGGGAAAGATTGCTTGCTTGAGTAGATCCAAGCCACATATGTTTGTGAAAACAAGCATAGGAGGCTGGTCCATAAATTGTGCTGATGCTGACACAGACTCAAGAAAAATTTGAAGTACACTAATTTCCAAAATTATTGGCCTATTCTGGCAGAGAATACAATTAAAGACACCCATCGTTGCTCCTCCACACACACAGTCCTGCCTTGGAGTTTGGAATCCTGTATGTAGCCAGTGCATTTCAAACCCAAGCTTGTTTTATGAATAAAAAGTAGGCTGAGGTGAAGCAAAGAAAACCTGCACACCCAAGGAAGAAGACAAGCAGCTTCAAGCATTACAGGCAACCTGGGGAGCCAGCATATACTAGTTTGGCCCCAGCAGTCACCAAAAGAATTCAAAAGAAATAAACTGTTAGTAAAACTGTATCCTTGCCTTCTGCATTTCGAGTCTCTAGGCACCCTTGGGTCATGGTTTCAAATTTTACAAGATGGAGAACAAAGACACGGCTTTTTCTTTAACACAAGCAGAAATTCTCACCTAACCATTTGTCCTTGGTTGTCATGGCAGAGCAATATTCTACTAAAATCAGGACTGGTAAATGCCAAACTGCTCAGTTTCTGATCTCTGTTATATCAGAGACAAAATCAAGTAGCCCCAATCCAGGGGCTACTGGCTACGCTACTGGACTGTGCTGTACCCATGTCGAAGTTTTATCATCATAAAATGATGTCATGATGGTTTATGATGTTAAAAATGAGGCAACAATATTTTATGTTCATTCCCAGTAGGTTTCAATAAAATGTCAGCTGTAACTGACACAGAAAACCAGTTTCTGTGTAACACAGAAAACAGTTGCCAAGAGATCAGTGCTTGGCACACAGCCACAATCCAGATCATGGGCAATAAGGCACCACTTGAAAGCTTAGTGGAACCTTACAAGCCATTTGGAGCAAGGCATAAGCCTTATTTCTTTCTCCTTGCTGTCACTGGAGCCTTCCAAATCCGAGCTCCCCTCTCAGAAGGGAAAGGCTTTATTACATCCAGCTCTGACATGGTGCAAGGCACCCATCCAATGCTCAGGCACTTGTTCCTTTCCCAGACCTCCTCATTCCTCTGCAATGCTCACCAGAAGAGCACTGTTCATCCCTATAACTGATTCCTGGTGCCAGAGCAGGGGTGCCCAGCAGCCAGGAGTAAGAAGCCAGTTGAGGGCAACCTAGGCCCTGGGATCATCACCCTGCCAGGGGCGTGTGCCTAGGGAATGGCTTTTTACCCATATCTAGCCCAAACAAGCCACAAACCACAGCTGCTGCAGCTGCTGCCCCAAGAAGAACTGACCTCATCATGTCTGTAGGTCCCTGCAGGCAGCTGCCAGCTGTGCTGTGCCCTCTCCTCTCCCCCTCCCAAAGCCAGCCCAGCCCCCTCAGCCCCAGAATGACAGCATGCAGCGCAGTCCACAGACATCATGCCTTCAATTGCCATGTATCTAGTGTCCCTTATAGCCAGCTCTGTAAGACATGACCGTATTTCTGGCCCAGTTCAGTCTTTGCTAAATTGGGTAGCTGCTCCAGGCCTTCATTTCTGCATCTCTATCGACTCTCCTATATCTATGTGACTGCCTGACACCAATTCATTTGTTTTCCTTTTCTTTTAGATAAGCATGCAGTCCACTGTACAGAAGCAGACATATTATCCTGGAGGTTACTGCACAGCAGTGCAATTCATTTGAAGATTCAGAACTATTTAAATGAATCAGTTGCTAAGATTAACACCAGACAGCCAGGCAGGATCCAGAGACAGTGGAGCAACACTTAAATATTTCCTGTTTCTGATGTGGCTTCGGTCTGGTTTTGAAAAGGAACTAAAGCAAACCACGTAGGAAGCTCACTGCTGTGACATGAGAGGAAAGCCATGTTTTTAGAGCAATAACAGCATCCCCAAGAAACAAACTTACAAAAACAGTCAGAGAAGATGGTTTTCTTACAGCCAAACTGTACTGCTACTCTTGTCTTCAGCAAAACCCAAAAGATGCCAGTTGTGAAAACACAGCTTGCTGCTATTTAGAGGCAACACCTCAAGGTAGAGCCCAGGTAATGAGTTTCAGCATCACAACCCACTGCCCAGCCAGGTAACATAATGTGGCTGCCCGCAGCACAGCCCATGCTGCTGGCACATAGGACTCCTCCTCTAGCACCCAGCCAAACAAAACCGCAGAGCTGACCTCCAAAAATTCCTCTTTCAATCTGTACCCCACTGACCGAGTGGTTCAAAAGAGACTGAGGTGTTTCAAATATCATCCTAAGCAATCATCTGAAATTAAAAAGTAAGTAAGGCAGCTTTACACTTTTCTATAAATCCTGCCACGGTATGTAAGGAAGTCCAAAAATGACAGAACAAAAATTACATCACTTCCAAGCTCACATCTGTCTTTCTGTAACACAGCCATGCCAAAAAGGAGTAGAAATACCTTATTCCACATTTAAAATATTTTCTCTGCCCTGTTGCTGCATAAAAACCTCAGGTCAAAAAAGGAAGAGAATTATTTAAGGGAAATAACAAAAAGGACAGTAAAGCACTCCAGGTCCCAGGGCCTGCACAAAGGCTATGCCATGAATTGCCCAGGGTGGACCAATCAGTCCCTGCAGTGGGTCACAGAGACCCTCTGTCGAGACAGGAACCCCTCCATGTGCATCCTGGCCCATGAACCCAACATTGTCTCCTAAGCATCGGCCCAGTCCTGAGAGTAGGGTTTGCCATATCCCAGTCATACAGCCATGCCACTCTCCCAAAGCTGGGAGGAAGATTGGAGTTTCCTTTGGCACAGAAAAAAATAATTCATATGTCTTGCCTCTTGGTTTAGGTGCAAAAACTGGACTCCTAACAATGTCACAAGGGATGCTTTTGGTACCTTCAGCAGCGCTGGAGATTCTTTTGCAGCCACAGCTCCGATGAAGAGCAGGGGCTTAGGCAGCCACTGGTGATTCTTTTCCATCAGCAGCTCCCTAGTCAATGTACAAGTTTTCTAGGTCACCTCTGGGGTGGCTGACTCATCCTCACACCCCATAATTCTGCTTGTGAACCTCGCATCCGCCGCCAGGGCTCCTGAGCCCTGCGAGGACTGAACAAGCATCACTAGTATTATTTTCACAGGAGCAGAGCAATATCTTGCAGGACAAAAATCCAACACACATAATGCACACCAGATGTGAGTGAGCAGCACCTCTCATTTCCCACATGAAAGCGAGAGAAGCTGCACCCTGTGCCTGGCAGGATTATCAGACCGAACTACGCCTCCGCAACTCACCGCTCTGGGGAAAGAAATCCTCATCCCAGTATCAGCTCCAGGATCCATGTTGCGCATATTCCCTTGCTCAAGAAGAGTTCCTGGAGTCACCTATCCTTGGTACTGCCATTTCCCTCTCCAGAAAGTGCATTGTCCAAGAAAGCATGAGCAAGACTAATGGGAATAGGCAACAGAGGCAGCCAAACCCCATTTCTCCCGAAGATTTGTGCTAACACGTCCAAATGTAACAGCCTACAAGGATGAACATTTTCCATGAAACTTCAGCCTCACGTGCTTATTTTCATATATGCTTCCCTTCAGCAAAAACCAAAGCAGGGGAGGAAAAAAACCTATGAGAAAAGCAAAGCAAATGTGCTTTTGAAAGCAGCTCCCAACCCTGGCATGAGATCAGATGGATACAGGAAAGAGCGGCACCAAGCCTGCCTCCCCGGGAGATCCCCTCAGATGCCCGCAATTCTCCGCCTTCCTGATGGAAATCAGGTGTGCTGGCGTGCAGGGGCAAACAGTGCCCATCACCACTCTTTCATCTCAGATGCTAACAGGTTTGATAACGCTAGAATAACATGCTGGTTTTTCCCCCCGACACAGGCTCACCTCAGAGGAGAGGCAGGATACAGGCAGAGTATTCTCATCACACCTCCAGGTGCCAAACAGTTACCTGAGCATTAACCCAACAGAAGAAGAGATGCATATTCCTTAGGCAGCTGTGCTAGGCTTTGCAAAAATATGTGCATTCTTAAGGTCTCTCTGTATTATAAGCTACATTTGCCTTCGCAGCTGTAACATTGAATCTACAAATACAGCTAGCCCAAATTTATTCGAAGAATTGAATCAATAATTGAAACTCCTGCTTTGATCAAAGTGCCAGTGGCACAATGACAACTCCTGTCAGCACTGCTGCTATGAGATGAAAGGATAAGTATTATTCAGAGCTGAAAGTAGAGGAAGAAACTCCCAGTAAAAGAGTGAAATACAAAGGCTGACATGGAGCTCGCAAGTGAGACAACACTTCTGCTACAGCCACACCGCTTGTCAGCCCAGCAACTGTCTGCAGACATTTTCACTACGCTATAAATTCTGATTTCCAAGCAATAAAAAAAACCTCCAAGATAAAAATTCATCACATAAATTCTTAGGGAAGGAAATCTTCTTCCACTGGGGGAAAAAAAGCAAAATCATCAATCAGCTACAACATACAGACAAGACACTTGTAGAGCAGGAGTTTAAGCCATGATAAATTTTGCTGTACTTACTGCCTTTAAAAATGATCACGTTACAGAAAAGCACTGGCACGATCTGTGTCACTTGGATATTTAAGCCCTCCCATTAATTAACCAGAAGTGAAATAGGACCTAGGTCTGTGGATCATTCAGTCTTAGTTCCTTGTTACTTTAAGCAACTATGTTATAAAATTCCCTTCTTGAACTGAATAAACACCAAATTGAAGAAGAGGAATATTTTTCACCCCATTTGGAGGGGATTTTGGGATCACTCCTCCTCAAACACACACAAATATTCCTCTTGGTTCCCACTCACACACACGGACATTGCTCTTTATCCATCTATGTTGGTTTTTTTTTGCCAGTGGTGTCCTTTAGGTTAAATAGCTTTCTCCCTGAGTCATTCCCACAAACTTGCAGTGTACAAAGGGGCCTGGGATAAGGACAGAACAAAAATAGTACAAAGGCTGTACAGTACTCTCTAACTGAAAAGGCGGGCATTGAACTCTATCGTATGGATTTCTAGAGTTTTTCTACTTTTTTTAACACAAGCAACAAACCATCCTAAGGATCCACAGTTCTTCACTTGATCTGTGTGAAGAACTGCTTGTGATAACTCAACACCATGCAGAGTCTTTGCACAATTCTTATGTGTCATAACTTCAGGCAAAAACAAATTCAACCTTCCCACCAGAATATATATTACAATTATGATCCTTCCATTATTAAATCATTACACGCAATTTATATTCAGCCACTTTTAAAATGCAGAAATTCTATAAAGGTGTTATACGTAGAAGTGCTAACAAGATAATTGCCTGCAGTTCTTGCTCCCAGACGGCTCAGCTCAGATTCAGACCAGGGAAAATCACAGCAACAGCCACCAGCGTGGAGCCATCGTATCAAAACCAGCCTCAAAATGGTGCTGGTCACAAGCAGAGGGACACTTCCCAGGGGATGGGACATGTCATTCTCTGTCCATCCCAAGTGGCCATCACAAGGAGGAATTTCACTAAAAGCATTTTAAATCATTAACTCATTCATTAAATTAAATTAACAATGTCATTATTTTCCAGTCTGAGGCTTGATCACTGGAGTTACTGTCGTCTAAAGCGCATTTATATTTGTGTTAGCCAACATGGTCAGAGCAGATGATCCCAAGTGCTGCTCAACTATTTAACCCCATGCTATGTGCCCTTGAGATGTGACATGCCCCTGCAGATCACTCCTCTCCTCTGCTGGTGCTGCCTTGACACGTGCTGCTTATCATTGCCTGGTCTGCACAAAAATAATGCGCTACAACTTCAAGATGTGGGACAGACATGCACCAGGAAAATCACAGCCACACACGGTGCTGGGACACATCTGACTGAGACAAGGCCACCGAAAGCCAGCCAGGACTTCCTGCCACTAATGGGATACACCTTACTGTGTGGCCAAACTCTGCTCTCACACACACCAAGCCAAACCTGGAGCAGTTTCACCAGCTTCTACAGTTTTACTTGAAACTTACACCCACAGTGGCACCTCACCTACTTAAAAAGTCACTCAAAGGACCAAAAATGGACATATACATTTCCTAAATGCAACATTTGAACAGAAAAGTTGCCCTAGGAATTATTTTTTTTAGAAGTTATGTTATTATTATTTTCTACTTCCATCTATTTCTACTTCTGCCCTGAGTGGAAGGCAGGCCATTCCATTTAAAAATTCAGGACACAAATGGGGACCAGATTACATCTATCCCAAAGCTGCCAAAAAGCAATTGCTGTATGAAACCAAAAATCCTCCTGGGATTTTTCCCAAATCCGCAAAATATTCCCGAGCACTAAACTTTCCACTGGGACTATTACATTAGCAGATAGTCTGTGTGTGAAAATCCAAGCATGCAGCCGTCCTCCTAATGGTTTCCAGGACAAGAAGGCTGCACAGGGCACACACTCCTGCTTTAGCACCAAATAACATTTATACCAGATCTGGCCTCTAAAGCAAGTTACATGCCTATCAGTGAGGAAAAAAGGCACTATGGACCCAGGCTTTCGTTTCCTGAAGGAAAGCTGCAATGGTCGGCAGTAACCTCTCCACATAATCCTGAAACACTCGTGTTGGTCGTGCCTGACCCTCCCGGGGCTGCTGCTGGGATCCCTTCCAACCCCCTTAGGTGTGTCTTTGCTGGAGAAATGCAAAGCCTTTGGCTCTGTGCTGGCGTTCCTCACAGAGGAGGTCTTGCAAGGAGCACCAGAGCTGTATCCATGCATCCATCCCTCCATCCAGGGACTAATGCGCAGAGGCTTTGGTCCAGATCGCCGTGGGAGGCCAGGACTTGGAAACTGCCCTCATGCCTGTCACCAATCCTGCAGATATTTGGACTTGGGAGAGGCCACCCATGCCCCTTTGGATTGAAGCTGCCCTCCTTGAAGCTGAGTGCTTTCCAAAAGAAGAAGGAAAGCAAATTTTCCCCTAGCAAATGCTAGCAGAGAGAAAAGGGGGACCAATGGACATCAGGACAGATGAGACTGGACTTGCAGGTGATTAGGGGGTCCCACTGGCCCCACACGGCCTGGGGAAACTGGGAGGACCAGCCCCAGCAACACTGTGGGGTACATAACTCCCCTATTTAACAAACTAAAACCAGACTCCCCAAATTCATCCCCTCACACCACTGCTCCAGTCATGGCTGGGGAGGAGGAAGGCTGGGCAGGACACAGACCCTCCATGCAGGGCCATACTATGCACCCAGCACAGCCCCAGAGAGGGTTTTTCTACGGGTTCTTGCCCACCCAATATTCCCTGCCCTCAGCACTTACACATTTCTCGATAACATATTAATAGTACCCTTGGAAAAGCTTTTCTGGCCATTGGAAATTACTACATATGTATAGACATTTATGTGTATAAAAGTAATTATATACATATGGCCTATATTTATATATAATATACGCAGCCATATATGTCTATATATAAATGTAAATATATATAAACACATAAACATACATCTACATATATTTATATATATATACACTTAATATCTATATATAACTAAATACATGCACACCTGTTAGCAGGAATGGCGCTGCCAGCTAGCTGTGTTCAGGAAAATTCATAAGACTCATATTCACTGTCAGCCTTGTCTCAGGAAGCTTTTAGGCTTCTTTCTATACATAAAAACACATAACTTGAACTCAGTGGATGCACAAGAAGGGACCTGCAGACCCTCAGCCACCAGATCCTCATCTCTGGCGGCAGCTGCCCACGGCTCCTGGGATGCTCGCACAGCACCAGGAAAGAGAAAAAAAAAAACAAACCTCTTTCCATCGAAAGAGGAAAAAGCCAAGGCAGCGACCTTCCTGTACTTAAAGCTATGAATCACAAAACCTGGCAGGAGGATTCGGGTTAAATTCATGTAGCGGGTTTTTTTTTCCTTTCAATGCTGACTTTTTTTTTTTTTTTTTAAACCGGAGTTTATCTTTGTCCCCTGCATGGGTAGGAAGGCTAAATATAAAAAAGTTCCCTCTCACCATCCCCCCGCAACAACAACGTGAGAAAGAGCTCCCCGGCGTGGGAGGCTCGTCCTGCGTGTCCCCTGCGGCCGGCGCTGCCGCCCCAGGCACCCGCGGGACGGGACGGGACGGGGCCGTGTCCCCGGTGGGCGCTCCGAGTGACAGCCCGGCGCGGGGGACCCTCGGGGACGCGGCGATCGCTGCTGCGGAAACGGCCGCGGCCGCTCCGAGCGCCGCTGGAAACATTCCCCGCGCTCCCGGCCGGCGCTTCGCTCTCCCCGGGAGCGCCGGGGCGGCGGACCCTCGGCGCGTTCCTCCTTCCGAACGTACTGCGGACACCCCGCTCTGACCGGGGCTGTTCCGGGGCTCGCCCCGCGCTGCTCTGCCTTCCCGGAGCGGGGCACATTCCCGGGGAGGAGCGGGAGCAGCGGCGGCGGGCGGGG
>VYXF01009199.1:576072-642226 GCA_013397295.1 Polioptila caerulea | reverse complement strand
GGCTCCAGGGGCGGTCCTGGCACCTCCCGGCGCGGGGCCCCCGCTGCCCGCCCCTCTCGCCCCTCCTGTCGGGAATGTGGGGGAGGCACGTTCGGGGGAGCCTCGCACCCCAGGCTGGAGGCTCGCAGCTCCACCCGGAGCCGCTGAAGACACCTGGGTACGCCCGGGGTGAGTCTGTGTGGCAGCTCGGCTGCCCCGCCTCATGTCTGGGGATGCTCGGGATCTAAAGCCCGACCTAGGCACCGGCGCAGGCTCCCTGGTCCCTTGCGGGATAGTTGCTGGCGGTTACGCCGAGTCCCAAGCCCGTAAATTAACCCTGGGCATCCTCCTCCTTTCCAGAGCTCTAACTTCTCCTGTGCATGGCGGAGCCGATGGCTGTTCGGGGACTGACTGGGGATATCATTTCATTCCTAAACTCGGCACCCCATTCCTGAGCGCAGCCCCTTTCCCTGTTGCCCAGCTGCTCCCTCACACGCCTTTGGGGTTTTGGCACACCCGCTCCAAGGGATGAGTGTTCAGTAGGGCTGGAGTGACCCACTGCTCCATCTCCCCAGACCACTCCAGCCCCGCTGCCAAAGGTTTTGATGGAGGGGATATGGCAGAAGAGCTCTTCGTGTTTGCAGGGGACTTCATTGCCATCCCTGCAGCCATGTGGGCACAGACAGGGTTGGGCAGTCCCAATGCCCCCTATTCCCAGCACTTGCCCACAGGGTAGGCCTCTTTTGGGATGAGTGGCACTGCTGGGGTTTCCCCATCTCAGTGCTTCAACCTCTTTCAGTGCAGCAAGCTGCCCAGTGATGCCAGGATTGTCCTTTGTATTTGTGCTTCTTTCTCTCAGGGACTGATGGTGGCTTCTCCCTCCTCAATACTGTGCCAAAAGGATAAAGGCAGGTAGGAAGAAATGCAGCAACAGGCTGAAGAAATCACTCACTGTCACCACAGCCCAATAAAGGGGCACAGCAAGACAGGAGCTGGTCCAGTGCCATGGCCACAGGACTGGATGGATGCAAAGATGACTCCCAGCAGCTCCAGGCAGTGGGATAGTGCTGTGGTTCACAGCAGTCTGAGGCATTGCTTTTTTGGCATCACAAAACCCAGCTTTGCTCAAAGTTTGGGTTTTGCTCAGATGCAAGACACAGGGAAGCTATAGGATAGGGGAACGGGAAAAGAAGGAAAAAAATATTCAGTGGTGAAATCAGGTTCCTCAGTTCCTGCACCTGTGCATCTCCCTTGAGAGAAGTTACCCCAGAACTATGTTTGCCATGTGAACTGGGCATCCTCAGAAGTGCCCTTCCCTCCATGCCTGTGTGCAAGGCGAGGTGCCAGTCAGGTGCTGTCCCTGCAATGTCTCTCTAAAGCTTTGTAACTAAAGCATCTTTTACCTGTCTCCCTGAAGTCACCTGATACAGCCTGTGGTTATGCTCAATCAGGGCAGCAGCAAATTGCAAATTTTCTGCTTTTTGAGGTGGAGGGCAAGGGGAACCATCACATCCTTGACCTCTTCAGGAGAAAAAAATACAGACAAGTTCTTAGGGTACCAGACTTGGATTAGATATAGATGTTCAGTTCCTTTGTCATCTGCAGATGCCGTGAGTATGTGGGAGAAGATTAAGCCCAAATTCAGGTTTTTGAATGCCTAAATCCTCTGCAAAGTCATGGGGAACCTTGACAATAGACACCTCGGTCCCCAAGAGGAATTTGCCTTGGATTTTTCAGATTTTCCTACCTCCCCCAGGGAGGTTAGCTTTGCTTATAAGCACAGGTGAACCACGAACCAGCTCAGCTGTAAAATGAAGGTGAAATTTTGCCCTTCCTTGTTAAATGCCTGTTCACTGTGACAGATGAAGTGGGATGAAGGCGCTGCTGTCCAGTGAGTCCACTGAGTCCAGTTCAAAGTGGCAATTCAAGGGCTACTTTTTGTCATGTTCCAGCTTTATCATTTGGTTGGGCGAAATGGGACACATTATTTTGGTTATTCTGCTTCCCAGTCTGTGTTGTGGGGGCCTGGGGGCAATCTGGCTGTGCTGCCCTTGGCCAAGCAGATCCAACCTGTTCAAGGGCTTATTTTGTTTCTCATTCTAGCCCCAGGGTTTGTTATCACCTTTCACCTACTGCTGCATGGTGATCAGTGGTGATTTTGGTGCTAGAAGAAAAAATATATCAAGAAAGAAGATTATCTGCCATCTTGTCTTTTAGCAGGATTGCAAGTACCTGGTGAACCATGCTGTTATGTTCCCAAGGAAAAGACTCCTTTTTCTGCTGAAGTAAAAGTATGATTTTGATTTTCTCTTATGTTATTCATTTTCTGGTGTGTGTGTTTCCACATGATTTTCAAAATCCTTTTTCCTGTTCAATTCCATTTTGATTTGATAAACAGGTAAGTGGCCACAAAGGATGGCAGATTGGAGAGGGAGTTCTCTAACCCCTTGTCGTTTGATACATCTGAACCTCTTGTGTCTTGTGTCTGCCTAGGAGGGCAAGGCAACTGCCACTCAAACTTCTCCCCTTTGCAGATCCAATATTTTAAGAAATTTCCTATGTACTTAGTAATTTGTTTATTTATATATTTTATTAAAATATATTGCTCCCTCAATTTGGGAATAGTTCAATATTTTAATATTTCTTTTGGTTTTGATTGTTTGTTTATGTCATTCGTCTAAGGAATTTGGGGAAGGAAAAAATTAATTTTTCACCCCTTTTGGTCTAACCTGCTCAACCAGGACCATGTGCCACCACAACTCCAGTTGTAATGTCAGCAGATATGATATGACAGTGATATCTCTTTTCAGGATATGACAGTGCCATCTCTTCTCACTCCCTCCCTCCTTCTCTCTGGTAGCCATGGATTCAGGAGACCCACATTATCCACACATTCCATGTCTCTTATACCCTACTAGGGAAAACAAACCGCTCTCATGGATATCCCAAGAATTTTGGTGAGCTACATGGGAAGGGAGAAGCATTTCCAGGTGCCACCATGGCTTGGTCCTTAGCAGCCCCCTGCATCACTCAGCATCCCTGCGCCATCCCAAACACCTGCTGGCTGGGGAGCTCTGAGCAACTGCCACTGACAGACCTGGGGCTGGACCCCTGAGGCCCTGCAGCAGGGATGTAGCCATCCCAAACCACGAGCACACCCGGGGATTGATGCTCGTTACATTTGCAGCCAACCATGCGTGTAATCCCACAGATTCCAAATTCCGCAAGCAAACAAATAATTGTCCCGCTCCGCCTGACACTGCGGCAACCCCAAATGCCTGCACACAATCCCACTTCTTGCTGTCGCTGCTGCTTTTAGCAGTGGCTGATGGGCACACAGAGGGTTCCAGCCACGCTAACACCACCTCTGGGGATGGCACAAAGAGCTGCCCTGCAATGCCGAGACCACAGCAAGAGCTGAATCAAGAAATCGGAATATGCTGCATAGAAACTTCCACCCAGGCAAATTTAGTAAATAAAAGCCACGAAGCCACATGGAAGATGTCCTTACCATACCTCGGGTGGAGAATACTCTCTCTATTCTTGATAGTCACAGGCTTTACCCACCTTGCAGAGACTTCTAGCTGCTGGGCAGAGGCAGAGCCTCTTGCAGCATTGGAACACCACTTTCTAAATCACATCTGCAGAAGGTTTTTAAGTAATCTTCTAAACTGGCAGCCAGTAAACTCAGCTCCAGTAAACCTGGAGCCCCAAAGAAACCCATCCTGCTAAATAATTAGCCACTGTCAAGATTTCTACCACAACAACTGTGCACATTTATCAGACCGCCTCTGATACACATTTCATAGGCAGCATTGTATTTGGAGGCAGCAGAAATATCTCTGCACATCTGTTTTTTCAGTTCTGCCAAAGAGCTTTTCATTTTTCTCTAATAACTTGACCTCTTTCGTTTCTGGCAGAAGACAGCTAAGCAGAGCACTCGCTCTCTGGATTCGCTCCAGTATGGGATGATGTCAGGACAACAAAGAAAAAACAGCTGGGTGGTTATGAAGCAGTGGGAAGAAACGGAGCAGGGACCAGGGCTTTTTCTTTCCTTCCCTTTTATATCCAATGGGATTTTGTTTCTGGGCGTGTTTATTCCCCAGGCAGACAGTATCACCAAAGCAGCATTTCCTGCAAGCCGCTGCTGTGGGGAACCTCCTCCAGCAGCTGACCATGCCCAGGGTGCACTTATAAATAGCACAGCCAGCTAATTCCTTCTCTGGTCGGCTGTCAGGAAATGTGAGGCGCAGGTCCTAGGGGTTTCCACTGATATATTGCATCCCCCATACAGATTCATCTCGGTTTTGGCAGGATGAGGTTCATATCCCCCTCTACCAATTTATTTTTCCATTTCATCACATTCTCATTACTCTATGCAGGGCTTTCTGCGCTGGGGGCTTTCACCTTGCATTTTTTATTCAGTCTGCTTCCTTTTTTTCTGATGTTCAATTAAATCATCTTTAAACAGCAAGCAGAAAAAATGCCAGTGGGGTGGGAAGGAGGTGGAAAAGAGAGGAGGGATGAGGAAATGGAAAATGGGGAGAAGATATGCCAAGCACGGGAGAGACAGAAAAGCAGTCTGCATACGTTCCTCTGTTGGGATAGTTTTTCTCTCCCTGATCTCACTTTCTCCATAGCCAGAAATTCCACCTCAGGATTTGCCAAGGCGAAAATGTAGCATTTCTCTGCTGGGCCACAAAGCAAGTGTGAAATGTTCTGTTTTAATCATTTACAGAACAAAAGGAACACAGCAGTCACCATCTGATCCATATCTGCTGAAATCCAGCAGCTAAAGCTGTGGGAGAGGAGATGAAGAGAGGAAAGGGTGGGTTTTGGTTTTTTTTCTTCTGGTTAGTCACTGTTGACCTAAGACAAGAAGGACCACATTGGATTTTTGCACAGTTTAAGAGCTCCTAGTGTCCTCTCCAGTAGATGACTGCCGTGAAAATATATAGAACATTACAAGTGCTGTTTCCTCTAGTACATGATCCCATTTCCCTTCCTGAGTCAGAAGTTTTAGCCACATCATCAAGTTTGAGAGCCTTTCATAGACCTTTCTCCCCAATGTTTCCTAATCACTCTTTGAACCCATTCATACTTTTGGCACCCTGGACACTCTGTGGCAGCAAGCTGCACAATGGAATTGTGTCCTGAGTGAAGACATACTTCCTTTGGGCTGTTTTAAGCCTTTCCCTCTTTCACAGAATGTCAAACTTGTTGAGGTCAGAAGGGGCTCTGCAGGTGATCTGGTCTAACCACCCTGTTCAGGTAGGACAACCTAGAGCCTGTTTCCCAGGACCATGTCCATATGGCTTTAGAATAACTCCAAGGATGGAAAGTCCACAACCTCCCTGTGAAACATGTGCCAGTGCTTGGTCACCATCACAGAAAAAAACTGTTTCCTGATATTCAGAGGGAACCTCCTGTGTTTCTGTTTGAGGCCATTGCCTCCGGTCCTGGCACTGGGCACCACTGAAAAGAGTCTGATTACAACCTCTTTCAACCTTCCTAGAGGTATTGATACACATTGGTGAGATCTCCCAGAGCCATTCCTTCTCCATGCTGGAGAGACCCAGCTCCCTCAGCCTTTGCTAACAGGAGAAGCGCCACAGTCCCTTCATCACTCTTGTGGCTCTTGGCTGGACTACGTCCACTATGTCCATGTCTCTCTTGCACTTATTTACTTCTATACCATTCATAATTCTTGTACAGCTACTGTACCTTCCTTCATCTCTTTTCCACCAAAGTCAGCTGAAGTTTTCTCAGAGCCTGCTTTCATGGAAGCTGCTCTCTCCCTCAGTCACTTTTGCCTCCCTTGCCAGGTACTTCTCCAGGGAACATCAAAAATGTTCTTACTGCACATGGTACAGGTGAGCCATGCACTGACTTACACAGCAGCAGACCACAGAGAGGTTTTCAAAGGTCGGGCATGGCAAAGCAGAGCACAAATCTTTAAGACAAGCAGAGCAAGAAGAGCTAGGAAGGGACTTCCCATTCATTGTTAATTCCATCATTGGGAGCTTTGGAATCACTAAAATTTTTGCAAACGTGTAGAAAATGAGAGTATGAGTAACATGCAGCACAGATTCAGCAAAAACAGAGCTGTCAGACTCATCTGACCTGCTGCAATGAGGTGACAAACCTGGTAGATGAACGAGAAGGTGCAGATGCTGTATGTGTTGGTGTTTGTGTGACTTCTGTACTGTGACATATGGTCACTATACACAAGATAGGAACACCTGGGCTACAATAAAATCTGAAAAGATGGATGCATGACTGGTCAAAACTTTTCTTAGAGGTTAGTTACTCATGGTATGATATGATGCAAAAAACCTCTCGTGAATCTGATCCTGATCAGTGTTTCCACAAATAACGCAAAATCCAAACACAACTTTTTACTTTTGCAGTTGACAGCAAGCTGGGACAAGCTGACAGAAAGATGGACACAGGACTAGAGGTCAAGGAAGACATGAAGAGCAGGAAAAAAAGGATACATTCCACTGATCCTCTATTGGATGCCCCCTTCAGTCCCTGCAAAGTGGGAAATAAACTCTCAGTCTGACCCATGAAAGGCCTTTTTCCTGCTTATGCCTGCCTTTGGCTTAAATTAAGGAAATCTAATTAGACACTGAGGAAACCCTTCCAGGGCAGCAAAGCACTGGGGTGAGTTGCCTGGGAAGGCTGCTAGGATGAGTTGGTCCTGCACACAGGGTGATGGGTGAACTGGAGCCACTATCTGCACCTCCAGGCAGAAGTGGGGTATATCTGTCTTCCTCAAGTCCTGCTCAGACCTGCCTTTCTGTGATTTTTACCCTGATGATGCTTTATTACAATATTGATGTTTTGTCTCAGCATGTTATTACTATAATTCTCCTTTATCTGATGCTCCTCTGCTGTTAATATCTCCTGCTGTTCAGGTGGCTGGTTTGACCAGGACTGAGTATTTTTGACCTGGTTTTCTTTGGTTACACAAACACTTCACAGCATAAATTCAAGGTGCTACTGGAATGGTCTTATCCTCTGCCTCTCCAGCCTGTGCTTGGTCTTACTGCCTGTCTTACCTGGCACTGCAAACCAGACAGCTGTGTCTGAATTTGGTCAGGGGATTGATCCAGCTGAAAACTTACCAGCTGGGAGAAAGGCAAGAGGAGAAATCATATTTTCATTACTTGTTCTGCTATCTCATATCCTTTGTCTGTCTTGTCTACCTTGGATAGAGTAATCATGTCTTGTGCTATGTTTGGAAAGCAGAATGGAATTGTAAGGTGATATAAGAACTGGTTTGGATAATCTTTTCCAGACTGAGGGATGTCTAAATTCTTGTGCAGAGGAAAGTGGTGTCCGAGGAGTCCCTACTAAAATCGACCACGACTTGTTATTTGGGACAGGGAGCTTTTTCTTTGTCACTAAATACTAAGATTTAGAGGGTTTGCCAGGGTTAGGAGAATTGGGCACGTGCCACTGAGGAAAGACTCTGTTCAAGGAATAAGAGGAGAAAAACTAAGAAGATAAAAGGAGCTGGTCTGTCACAGAAAATGCATTTTTAAAGTTATTTGATGTGTTTTAAGCACAAGCAGGTAAGGAATGAGGCAGCCAAAGGAAGGCTCCTGGCTTTATTCCCATTCCCTGTTAAGACACTCCTCTGGGTGAAGGCGTGTCAGAGCAGTCTCTATCCTGACACCAAGTGGAGAGAGCTCACACGGACCACTTGAAATGTCATCAAGTGTATATGCTCACTGAAAGTGAGGACAACCACTCCACATGCCACCCATTCTAGAACCAGTGAGGCACCTTACAGTTTTGAAGCATTTTTGTATGTCTAGGAATTTTTTTCAAGAACTTGTCTCCTAGAAGAGATGAGTTGGAGATACATTGGAGATAGTTATACTTGATGAAAACCACTCTCTGGCCTCCTGCAGTTTTACCCTCCTATCTCAAGTTTCTACCAGTGCCATACGTGGTGAATACCCAGTGGGTGCATGAGGATCATCTTACAGGGGTCAAGGTGGCTTTCAAGAGTGGCAAGGTAGTTACAGAATCACAGAAAATTTAAATTCAACAGGGACACCTGGAGTTCATCTGGTCCAATCCCCTGCTCAAGCAATGTCACCTACAGTCCACTTTCCCAGGTCCATGTCTAGAGAGTTTTTCAGTATCTCCAAGTTTGGAGAATTTCTTGCCCTGAAAATGAAGAGGAGAGTGCCTTTTCCTTGCAAGGAAGGGCCAGTGCTCGGTCATGTCAAGGTGATGCACATTGCAGTGTGCTGGAGCAGTCTCACCATGCTGCCAAAGAGAAGGCAGGTACCTAGTCCTGAGACTGCCATATCTCCCAACACATCTTATTTTCCAGCATGCTCTGCTCAGGAGGGGTTGGGAGCTGGTCAGTTCTGGGCTCCTCAGTACGAGAGAGATGTGGAGCTCCTGGAGCAGATACAGTGGAGGGCTACAAAGAGGATTAAGGGGCTGGAGCATCTGCCTTACAAGGTTTGGCTGAGGGACTATTCAGCCTCGTGAAGAGATGACTGAGAGGTGACCTTATCAAAGTCTATCAGTATCTGAAGGGAGGGGGTCAAGAGGAAGGAGCAAGGCTCTTCTCAGTGGAATCAAGCAATAGGACAAGTCAGAACAGGCAGAAAGTGATGCACAGGAAGTTCCACCTGAATACGAGGAAAAACTTTTCTGTGTGGGTGACCAAGCACTGGAAAAGACTGCCCAGAGAGATTGGAGGATCTCCCTCACTGGAGATATTTTGGAACTATCTGGATGCAACCCTATGCAATTGATGGCACTTGAGCAGGGAAGTTGGACCAGATGACCCCACTGTGGTCCCTTCCAGCCTTACCCATTTTGTGATTCTGTGATCCCTTTTCCATGCACATCACACCTCCAGTGCTGGGTGGCCAGAAGCCCTCCTCTAGAAGCTTCCCATCCTGCAGTTCAAGTCCTCACCACACCTTAGCTAGAACACCTCTAACTCGTCCTGAGACTCACACCTCTTTTGACCTTGGCCCTGAGAATAAGAGGAGATCACGGCCAGATGAGGTTTCCCTGTGGATTCAGCCTCTGAAGCCTTCAGCTCCCTTGCTCATTTGAGGTTGTTTGATCCCTGAGTGTCTTACTCTTCTCTCTTGCTTTACACATTTCTACTTCTGCCTCTCAGGTGAAGAAAAATCCCTCATCATTTTGCAAGGTGCCAAACAGTCACAGAAACTCCAGCACCAGCTGCTGGCTAAGCCTCAAACCCCCAGCCAAGAAACAACAGCATCCTGTAGTGCTCTGCACCAGAAAGGCAACAGCTTTTCTCCCAGGGGAAAAATCCCTGCATCAATTTAACACAGAAAGATGTCAAACACATCTAGTGTCAAACTATTCCATCCCTCTGATGGATGGCATTCAAAAACAGCACAGAAAGGTGGTGCTGATGAATTTAAAAGCATTTAGCAGCTGCCCTGTTGTTTAAGGCATTTTCTAATTACTCAACATAAAAAAAACAGGCAGAGGAAAATCTGTCATGCATGGACTTACCCAGCTGATCCAGAGTAAAGAGGGCTGGGGCACCTTCGGAGAGCTCATTGTCTGAGGGAAGAAGAACAAATGCTAGGGAAGTCAGCTGGAGAGGTAGATGAGGACAGATGGGGTGAAAACGCTGTTTTAATCACACTGCAGATAAGCCCCTGCTCAGCTTGCTTCCACTTCACCCTGAAAGCATTCATGTGTGTGTTGCTGGTTTTCTTTTAATTCAGCTGTTACTGAAAAAGCTCAGAACCAGCTCAAGACAAAGGCTTGTCAGGATGAACCCTGAAGAGCAGAAGCTCCTCTGCCCCATCGGTACCCTCCCTGGGATCCCTGGCAGTGCTCCCCTTTTTGTCCACACCACAGCTCTTCACTCCCTTTCTTCAATTTACCTGGTGCTCAGGGCATGGGCAGGAGCACCCTGCCTGCAGCAAAGCTTTCCTGTATGCTGAAGTCTCCTCCAACAACAGCAGCTGGAGAAGGTTTAGCCAGCAGGAGCAAGAATTATTCAGAGGCTGACCAAACCTTTGAGTCATCTGGTAACAGCACTGCAGTGACACAGTGCCAGTGACAGGTGAGACCACAGGCTCTGGAAATCCCTGAGCTGGTGGCATCTCTTACCAAAAACTTACAAGGGTTTATTTTGCATTCCATAAATAAGCCTATCCAATCTTGTGTGCTCCCAGCAGCAGAGCACAAGACACACAGATCCCTCACTGCCAGTAAGATCCACAACCACACAGGAAACTGTGACCAACTGCTGAATTCCATTTGTGCCTTGGAGTTCATGGGGATTTTGCTACTTTCAAACACTTCTTGTAATGTCAAAAGTTCTGCTAAATTGAAAAACCCAATGAAAAAAACAAAATTAAATTGACAAGGGTGGAGTCTTTTGTGGTGGGGTTTTTTTCCCCTTTTATGATTCATGGCATTTTTTCAATGAATGGGCTCCACTTACAAAATGTTTAGTCTGGAATCTGTGGATCTCTGTGTTCTTAGGGGTTCCAGGAGTACATTTGAGAAGGGCAGGTGCATGATGCCCTACAGCAATCCCATACCTGTGCACTTTCTAAGAGATCTTGCCCCCGGTTATGAAATGCTCTTAGGCCCAATGGTTAGGTAAAGTTGTGAGCCATGAGTCTAGGATAGCAATGGGCTGCATACAAAACCAAAAGCCAATGTATATTCACATTCAATCGTTCAACTGGTTTGGATTTCTGTGAACTCCTGATGGCAGTGACTCTGCCATCCTCTACTTCACTGACACAAGCATGACGCAAATGCAATCCTGAAGTCTTCCAATACAATTACAAACAATAACACAGACCATGCACAAAGCAAGGACTTTTAGGAAACAATAGAAGCAGAGAATGTACTAATGTGGAAAAAGAGTGGACTGAAGCAAACATCCCTGTGCTGTTCCCCTGGAGCCACCCTGGGCTGGGTACCTGCAGATGTTCTGTCATAAGGATGTTGCCCAGGGGTGCTTTGCTGGGGATATTGAACCCAGGGCTCAAAAGCATAAATCTACTTATGGGTTCAAAAGCATAAAGCTACTTATGTAATTCGGCTCCCACAGAAAAGGAGGTGATGCTGCATCTTGGTTTGTCCCTTTCCCTTCCCCCAGCATCTGGGCTATCAGCGGGAAGCCAAGGGAAACAGATGGAGATAAGCGAGCGCTTTACCAAAGCAAAGTGTTTCCGTTCCCAAGGTGCTGCCATCTGGAAGGCTGTGGGTTTATTTTGGTTTTAGTCTGGGCCACAGCACATCCCAGACAAAGAAGGAACTTTGCCCAGGGAGGGACAGCTTGTGCTGGCCCAGGGGACAGGGACCTCTGGTAAAAATGATGACCCGGGGCTAAGCAAGGAGCATGTGTGGCTGCTCTTGCTCCTGCCAAATGTTCAAATGGGGATTAAAGAGCAAGTAAGGGCAGCAGACTGGAAATTAGGTAGAGATGAATTGATGGAGGAAATAGGACTGCTGGCTACTCCTCATTGCATCTGCACCAAGTGCTTTCCTGAAACAGGGAATTTCTAGAGAGCAATGAACCCTAGCCTTGAGGTGGGACATCTTGTGTCTGGCTGAGGTGGGCTGAAGCCTTGAACAGTCCTTTGCACAGGGAGCCCCAGTTAGGGCAGCCCCCCATCATTGCCAGGACAGCATGTATCCCTGCAGCCAACCTAAACTGTCCCACACAAATGTGACTGAAGAGAATATTTTATCAGTTCTCCTGTCACTCCTTCCCAACCATGGTCATCTGCAGAGTCCTACTTGTGGAGGGTCAGGGTGGTTATATTTAGTGCAAGTGGCACATTAACTGGCCAAGAGATGGGTGTTGGGGCCTTTTTTCTTTCTTCTCCTTTTTTACTTTTTATGTCCACTCCAAAGAAGGAAAACAAGCCACAGACCAAGTGGCTGTGTCAGTGTGACAGTTTGGATCTGAACTTTTCCACCTTCATACCAAGTACTGGACAAAGTACTCTCTGGACAAAGCCCTGCAAAACCCCCAGGACCACTGCAAGCGCAGTGAATGGCAGCAGCACAGTGGGAAGGCTCTCAGCACTTTCACTGGGTGGATTAAGAGCCAGCAATCATATCCTACCTCCTTTCACATTGGAAAAGGGGTGGATCCCACCATGAGACAACCAGTTTGTTTCATCCAGCTTCCAGCTTTCACCAGGCTCCATCTCTGATCCGCAGCATCAAAGATCTGCTTGCAATGCCTCCTGCTGCTCTCTCTGGGGAATAACCGAAAGATACTCTGAGCATCTGTCATGCTGCTAGACCATAGCCAGCTGCTGAGAAGCTCAACTCAGCAGAGGAAAATCTTGTCAACATTTCAGGAAAAAAAGAAAATAATTTTTAAAAATTGAGGAAAAACTCACATGACTCACAGGGAACTCTTGGACCAAGGAGTTGCTGACTACTCTACTCAACTTGTCAACAAGACTCCCCATTGCATCAAAAGGCTGCCTTCTTAAATTTCTGTTATCAGTCTGACCAACACTTAGAAATTCCTAATCCATCATGATACTTGCAGGGATGATGCTTTACTTCTGAGTGGGGTAATGTTTCACAAGGACATCCATCAGGGATGTGTGTCTTGGTTTTACATGCCCAGCCGTCAGGTCCTGGTAAGTGAGTGGAGTGGGCTTGCCTGCCCTTGTTCCCACATCCCAGCTCCTCCATGGATGGGAGTTGCAGGCTGGAAGTTGCAGTCAGATGTACATTCCAAGGCAATGCTACCACTGGCCACTTGGCTCTCACAGCTGCCCCAGCCCCAGAGTGGTGGCTGTCAGCCACCAGGGAAGAATGGGCATTATTGAGAAGTTAACACGGGAACTCTCCACCCTAAAAAGTTCCTTTTTGTTTTCCTATCAGTCATTCTGTGCAAACCACAGATTTGTTGCACCTGAGAATCCTCATTGAGATATTTTCCTTCCCTTGACTGTTTGGGTCTGTGCATCTGGGCAAACCCAGATGTGAGCAAAGACTGTGAGAATAACTCATGGAGAGCAGCCCTGAAGAGGACTTGACGTTCTTGTGGATGAAAAACTGGACAAGAGCCAACAGTGGGTGCTCATAGCCCAGAGAGCCAGCCTCATCCTGGGCTGCATCCAAAGCAGTGTGGGCTACAGGAAAAGAGAGGGAATTCTGCCCCTCTGCTCAACTCACGTGAGACCCCACCCGCAGTGCTGCATCCAGCTGTGGGGTCCTCAGCACAAGAGGGACATGGACCTGTTGGAGTGAGTCAGAAGGAGGGCCCTGAAGATGATAAGTGGACTGAAGCATCTCTTCTACGAAGACAGGCTGAGAAAGCTGGGGTTGCTCAGCCTGAAGAAGAGAAGACTCCAAATACACCACATAACACCTTGCAGTAGCTAAAGGTGGCTTATAAAACAGTTTAGATTAAATATTAGGAGGAAATTCTTTACTGTGAGGCTGGTAAGGCACTGGAATGTGTTGCCCAGCTGGAAATATTCAAGACCAGACTGGATGGGGCTTTGAGCAACCTGGTCTAGTGGGTGGTGCCCATACTCACTGCAGGGCTGTTGGAAATAGATGATCTTTAATGTCCCTTCGAAACCAAGGAATTCTGTGATTCTAAGGTTCTATGATCCCTGGTAGGGTAGCACATACAGGCATTTAATACATTAAATAATGTATTTGGAAGGGAACAGAGTCCTTGCGGTATCAGCAACCTCTAATTTATTAAGGAAGCTTACAACAATGTTGTGATGCAACAACAAGTTTTTGCCCCTGTTGGAAGATGCTGAAAAGGAGGTGACAAGGATTTTCCCTAGCACTGTCTGAGGCAAACCCTGACCCCAAATGGCAGCAATCGAGCTGATTTCATGGTGAGGTGAGTCCCATGAGACCCACCACACTGGCAGCTGGTCATCACTAGTCGGCCTCTGATTGTCATTATTTGTAGGAATTTCTTGTAATGTAATGTTATCACAGCCCTAATTCAGGGCACTCCTAGGAGGAATGAGCAGATAGCAGCAGAGGGACACCAGCACCATCTCCTTAGGAAATGAGGCAAAGAAAGAGATGGATGGGAGGGGGCCTGTCTCTACAGGGAAGCAAAGCACGGCTGAGCCATCCCACTGCACTTCCCATGCACTGGCACCTCTCGGCTGCCATCGTGCTGATGGGGGCTGCAGGAAGGGGCAGCAGACCCATGCTGAGGTATTTGGCTCCCAGTGGCTCCCAGCATGGCACAGCCCAAGCCCCTGCCCCAGCCCACTGCCAGGTCTCACCAGCACAAACCCAGAGTGTGCTGGTGCTTCCCCGACTGGCCAGACCTGCAAGAAGTCATTTCACACATTCTCTTGCTCAACACATTAAATGAGTAGAATTAAATACTTGTCTGTATATGTTTGGTGAGCAGGAAGCAGGACAGGTCACTGCACGTGCAGGCAGAGCTGGACTGGAGTTTTTTGATGTGGCAAATTCACCTGAATTGCAATTAAGAGGTACTGAGACTTCAGGCGAATTTGGGTGGACTAAGTAATTAGTTTAAGCTGAAAGAGAAGAAAAAGAGTCCTGAGAAGAGCAGCAAGGCTCCGTTTTGACATTTAAAAAAACGATTTTTTTTTTCTTCTTTCAAGTACTGGTTTTGTTTGAAAGTGACCTAGTTTGCTTTTTCTTTTCTTTTTTCTTATTTTTTAAGTCATGAAAAGCAGTAAATAATCTCAAACCAGAATGTCTCATGCTACGGTAATGAAAAAAAAATCAAAGAAGAAAAGAAACATTCTCCTTTAGGGGGTGATCCAAACCAAAAAGTATTTTCAATTTTTCCCTTCAGCCACTGAAATGAAAAACCTATTATTTGTACAGCTACACTACTGAAAGGCATCTCTTCAATGCGTACTGCTGGCAATTTCTTCTTTCTACCTGCCAAGGGAGGGGGTTTGTTTTCAAGTTCAATAAAAGTATGAGAGAGAAAGAAAGAAAGGGCAATTTACCAACGTAGCATAGAAGATAAAATGACTTTTCTGTATTTACTTGTTTCTCTGAAAGAAGGAACCTCAGCTCTTTGCCGCTGCCCCACTCTGCTCAAAACATTTAGACATGAAATCGTATAGACACGAGTCCTGAGCTCTCATCACACAGAAGATTAATTGCAGATGTAAAACCTTCTGACTTCACTGACATATAAGGTCTAACCAACATTAGAGAAAGCAAAGGTCAAAATGTATTTGTGTCAATAACACCAGCAATGAAAAACACCCAGAAGATCATAAACCTCAGTCATTGCTGTAGCTTTGGGGCATCCATCTCTTCCCTGCATGGCAGAGCCTGATGTCAGCAGAGGCTGCTGGTGTCAGGTCTTCGGTGCCAGCATCAGAGATCAGAGATGGGTTTGTGGTCCTTGTCTCACCACAGAGCATGCATTGTGCCCACTGTCTGCTGTGGCTGCCCAACAGGATGGGATGGAAGGGAAAGGGGTGGGTGAAAACACAAGACAGGGCCCACCCACTAGCTGCATTTTTATTCATTCAATAGACCTGTTGCTAAAATGCAGTGCTGGAGGAGCTCCATTCCTGCTCTAGCTGGTGTCTCACCAGGGCTGGGATGGCAGCTCCAGCTGCTTGAAGGGCTCAGCCTTGCTACAGCCAAAAATCAACACCCACTACCTACATCTGTCAAGAAGGCAAATCAAATGTGAGATTTTCCAAAGGGTCTGCACTCAGGTGTGCAGTTTTCACCTAGGGCAAGGGGTGCTCATTTTACACACCTGTAGCTTCCACCATTCCTCTGAGGAGAAACAAGGTGGGAAAAGACCCATATTCCTCCTATATCCTGATACAATATTAAAAAAATAATAGGGGCTAAATACATTAAGACACCTTTCACTCTGCAGCTTTTACTGTACCTCAAAAACAACCATGTAGATCACAAAGCAATGTCCATTTTCAATCTAACCTGCAAATCTCTTCTAAACTGCAGGAAAAAATAGCATAATATTGGAATGACCATTTCAGCAATGTTTTACAATCCCTCTAATCTGTCAGGAGTGGCTGCTGAAGCACAAGCCCCAGTTAAGCTCCTCTTCTGGAGCATTTCCAGTTCAGGACAATCTGCCACACAGCCTCTCAGGGCACTCAGCAACTGCGTGAGGATATCTTTTTTTTAGTACCATGAACTGTAGAATTTACATGGCCAGAACAGCAGGAAAATAAAAGTTAATGACCTGAGATTAACCCAGATGGACAAGAGATTAAAGCATCAAACCCTAAATGCTACAGCTTGCAGGAGCTTGATTTGGTGGACAAGTATAGGCTGGAAGTGTTTGCCCAAACACTGCCCTCGAAATTGGCCCCATCCACATGGCTCAGGTGCTGCTGAGTGGAGATGCAGATGCTGTACAAAGGATCTCGCATTTCTCTGAGCTATCATGTCTCCTTGCATATGGTTCACCCTTAGAGCTCCAACTGCCTCCACCTACTTGACTGGGAGTAAAATTCAGTGGCTCTTCCAGAAGACACAGACTCAGCTACTTCTCTTCTCCATGTGGAACAAACAAGAGTACAGTGTCATGAGACAATTCAATTTGATCCAGCCAAATCACCACCAGGGCTGGCAACCACCTGAGGCTGGTGATCACTAAGGCTGGTGATACTCACACACCACCTTGCTGGTCTGAGCCCCCAGAACAGCTCACTGGAGTCCTTTGCATTTAATGATTTCTTGATTTAGATGCACAACCTTTCCAACACCTGGTAGCACCTAAGAAGGGTTCATGTGTGATTCCTTCTGGGTAGTATCTGTCCTGGGGGAGCCAGGCAGTGTGGGGCACACGCTACTGGTTCCTGGGATCAGAGCAGCCCCAAGCCACACCATCCCATTGCCTGGTGGCCAGGCCAGGGCTGGTGACTGCAGAGCCACCACCAGCCTGTAGCAGCCTGGTGTAAGAGTGAGCATGGGCAGGGACTGGGGCAAGAGAAAGGCTCCTCATCAGCTGAGGTGGTCACAAGTCACAGGAGGTCTGGTAGGTGGGGCAGCAGGGAGCGCACCAAGGAGAGCGGGGTTCAGTATCAGTTTGGAGAGGGAGGCTGGAACAAGGGAGAAAAATCTCTTTCTGTTCATGTTGCAAACCCTCTGGGGGTGGCTGGCCGTTGCTAGTGTGTTCTCCAGCAAGAGAGGGCATTGACCCTAACACGTGCTTCCAGGCAACTTTTTGTGGCTTGGGACTGATATTCATCACACCAAAGGGATGATGTAGGCAACCAAGGCAGAACTGAGGTGGAGAAAAGAAGCAGGGACTGAAGAAAAGAGCTTGGTCCGGCTGGAGAAGAGGAAAAGAGCTTGGCCAGACTGTGGAAGAAGGTCTCAGGCAGCAGCCTTGCAGCAATCACACATGGGATTAAACGCTATGAGACAGATCCCTTCACCTGTGATGTCTCCCAGAGCCCTGTAATAATACAGGGAGAGCCTTCTTTTCATCAGGCATGTGCTGGGAACCTCCCTCCCCACACTCACTGAAGGGGCCTTATGGTGCCTACACAACAATCCAGATCCTTCCCAATTACAATGAATCCAAATAAGTTAAAGTATCCCCTGACCCATAGTTTTGCTCAGAGTAAAAACTGAGTAACTTTTGACAACTTCTGTGTCAAAAAGGCCATGTACTCGGAATGTGAGAGCAGTGCCAAGGGGAAGTCTTGTCGCTTGGGCAAGCAGCAGCTCCCTTGGGCAGGTCCCACAGCTCTGCAAAGGCACTGCCTTCCTGCAGCTGCTCATCTGCCCAAAGGCAATAGGAGTGGGAATGGGAAGGTCTGACTGAGCCTTACAGAGCTGAGCAGGGCAGGATCAGGACTTTGAGGGGAACATTACAAATTCACTTAACCTAGAGCAGTGTGGGCACAGTTAAAGGCACAAGGTGATAAACTACTTCCCCTGTACCCCATAGCTCAGGCTGACGGCTGCCTTTAATCACCCACAGCTGTTCTTTACTGCCTTGGATGTGCTCTCCTTTAATTAGCCCAAAAGGTGACTAATGAGCTATTTGTTAATGTCATCAATCAAAAAGCTCTTTTTGTAGCTGATCTGAAAGAGGGTTTTTTCAAAAGCATCGAGTTTCAGCCAACTGGCACGGAGCATGATCACAAGCTAATTACATGATCTCATGGCAGTTATCTCAAACTAATACATCATTAATCTGATCTTACGACAGCTAAAGGAGAAGCCCAGAGCCAAGAAGCACTTGAACGCTCCATAGTTCTCAAGACAGGAGCCCTTTTTGTAGAAGCTGCAGGTTTACACACGGCAGGCACATGTCAGGGCAAGCTGCAAATGGTTTTGCTCCCCTCACCCTGACAAACAAAAACATTCATAACCAAAGAAACACACTATCTCCTCCAAAGAGAACCTTCCCCAAAACACAGCCACCATCGCCCTCCCTCAGTTTAGGCCTGCAATGATGACCAGAGAGGGAAGGGGCTCAGGGACAGGATCCCAGCATTGCTCAGGAGCCCTGAGGCATTTTTGATAACATTTCTATAGGACAAAACACGTTGGGAGGACCTGTCCCAGTCTGGTCTCAGGGGACACAATAGCAGGTGAGTAGTTTCAGGTCACCTGCAGTGATGGGGATGGGCACTAGAAGCTCCTGTCTATCTTCTACATCCCTTTGGGTGTAAAGGTAGCAGGCAAACCAATAAATACATTCCTATTTACATATTATGACTTCATTTAAATAGCTCATCTGTAACTGGAGGCAACCATCTATATAACCAGATAAAATCTTGAAAACCTTTGAAAATAGTATCAGCCAAACTCTTACTCTCACTCTTGAGCAAGGGTACCCCCCAAAATGGTCCCAAAGGAGCTGCTCACAAACCTGTCCCAGACATCTTGCAGGTATGGCAGAACACCAGGGTTCACTTCACAGTGCTCCAGGACCACTGCTCTGATGACACAGTACAGGAGGTGCTGGGTGTGCATAGCAATGCAGATTTGGGGTGAGTTTAAAATCTGTAAGGTCCTCCAAGTCACCATGTGGAATAAAATTTCTCTTTCTTACTTCTCTGGTTTTCTTCCAAAGTCAGAAAATTAAATTGCAACTTCACAATCCAAATGTTAAAACACTTGAAGCAAAGCCTGTATCTCTTTTTGTGTCTGTTGCAGAGCTGCCTGTACTAAACTAGCAGCACCAAACACCACCACACCTCAGTTCTGCCAGTTATCTTCAGAGGCAATTTGCTGCCAGGATATTTTAGCCATAACAATCACTTATCTGCTTAAGAGAAGATAATGTCTCTGTGCTGTTTCCCTGACCTCTCAGAAAACACACGACTGCCTTTTTTTTGCAGTCATAAGAGTAAATGTTCCTGTTCCAGCCTCAGTTCAGACAACATCTTAAAAAAATTGGTAACATAAAATGGTAAATCTTACCTGAAAAAACACCTGTGATTTCTTTGGTGACAAAAAGCGTCTGTGCCTCGGTGCTGCAAAACCAAAGCTTTCCTGGGAAATGTTTGTCGTCTGTTGAGTAAGAGCTCCACAAAAACTATGTAGCCATTGCCTGGACTTGCTTTAGTTTGGGTAGGTAAGTCACGGGAATTCAGCTGCTCTTGTGTGTTCAAAGAGCTTCAAAACTCTCTACACCACCTATCGCATTATGGTTCCCACAAATATGCGAGGTATGTGTCTGTCTTCCTGAGTCACGTAATTATCTATGGGAAAGTAACCTGTGGAAACACAGCAGAAGGGAAAAAAAAACCCCAGCTGGCTATCTAAATCCCTCGACAGTCAGAAGTGCCCTGCAAGGAGATCTTCTCAAACAGAGGCTTTGCTAATTTCTACATCCAAAATGCCCCAGCTAGCGGAGATGCTGGGCTGTCTGCTTCCTGCCTTCTTAGGCAGTTCACAGCACCACACCTGGGAAGTGCCGAGGAGAAGGAGCAGCCCAGTCTCAAAAGCAACCATAGCACTGTAAGAGAAAATCTGAAGCTCACTGGGTTGCCCAGGTTATAGGATGGCCTCCAGCCAGGAGGAAATGTAGGGTGAAATAGTCCCTGATGACTGCTGCTAATGAAGGCTGAGTCAGCAGTGACACAGAATGAAAAAATTATGTGATGCAGCGGTGTCTGGGCTAGTTACATCTTGATAAGGATGGTGGGTGTCTTCCTGGGTTTTTCCTTGAGTCAGAAACACCTGGGGAAAGTGATACCAGGAAAGGGATATCTGCCATGATCAAATGCCACCTCAGGCACTCTCAGAAGAGGAATAAATAACATGAGATAATGGGATACCTTGTAAGTTAACTTTCCAGAGAAGCCACTTGTACCAAGAAGATGGGAGGAGATAAGGGTGACAATGAAGAGCAAAGAGTGAAGGGAGCCTTGATTACCCCAACTTCTTACAAGGAAAAATATGATTTTACCTCAAGGTGAGAATGGCTCTAGCAGATGTTTGCACTCTACAATCTTTTTTTCAGAGTGACCAGTTCTCTATATGATGTATAAGAAGGACATCTCAGAAGTGAAGCTCCAAATCCTACACGACATCCAAAAGCTCACTTGAGCATAAGCAGCCCACACACCTGCAGCAGATGTGACCAGATCTTAGTTTTAGCTCCATCTCCTGAAAGACCATCACCATCCATCATGTCTCTTGACAGCTTACAGTACTCAGGAGATTATATAAAATGTTGAGCTCGTTTGTAAAGTTCTTCCACCTACCAGGTTAGACAGAAAACCTCACACCTAGGGGGCAAACAGCCCCATTCCCAGGCCCAGGAGGGCTTCAAGCACCCCTGTGTACTGGATGACAAAGAGTAATGTGCTGTGCAGCATTTGAGCCAACTCTGAGGCTGGGTTTTATCACCCCATTTCACTGGCCAGCATTGCCCAAGGCACCCACCAGTATCTGGCTGTGCTTGGCACCTTCATGCACTGTGAGCAGGTTGGGATGCTGCCAGGCATGAGGTGGGCAGCAGAGCACCTGTGTATTCAGGGAGCCAGCAGGTCCAGGAGCAGCAGATATCAGCCAGGGAAAAAGTCCTTCAGGTACCCTGCATTCCCATTCCTTCTCCAATGGCATAGCTCTGCCCACAACAGAAAGAGCATTCAAGCTCTTACCAAGAGACATTTTGGTGACTGCCAGCATGGTGCCAACTGAGCTGGCTGTCTTGGCAGCCAGTGTCTGGAGCAGTGTAAGATTTTGGCTGTGCTGCCACCTATGCACAGGGGAGGAGCTGAGAGAGCCTTGGTGTGTCCCAAGGCCCTCCTCACACCCAGGCTCGCTCACCACAGCTGCAGAGCAGCAAGAGCAGCCCTGGCAGTGTCAAAGCTCTCCCACCAAGCCCCTGACATGCTGATGCACCAGAATCCATCCTGGAGGATGGGGATGCCACCAGGCTTCAACTCTGTAGTGGGAGAAACTTGGAGAAATCACTGGTTGGATAGAAGTCAGCTGATGGACATTCATGTGATGGAGACCTTGGGTTAAGCTGCTATTTTCAAAAAAAAAAGCTATATGGTAGGCTTGTAATTACAGGGATATCAAGTCCTGATGGCTTTTCCAGGCCTGTTGACTCAGGGCATGCTCTTACCTTCCTCCTGGCATGTCTGTGCAGGGCTGTGGTTGCTCCACCATGGCACAGGCTCATCCACTCCTGCACAAACATCCTGGGGAGTCAAAACCGCCTTCAGGAGGGTGAAAAGCCAGTGCTGAGTAATTCACGGCACTCCACTGCTCTCTTGCTGTGAGTCATCAGCTTCCCAGGAGATTTACAGCCAGAGGCACCAACTTGCCTTGAATCAAATGGGCTGGATGGTTTCAGCCCAAGCCAAGCTCCCAGGTGAGTCTGGGCGAGGCAGAGATGAGCAGTCACTGCAGTGCACTGCACTGCATCTGCTGCAGAAAGGTTTACCCACCAAGTGAGTAGACCCACTCTTTCCTCTCTTTCAACCCTGTGCTGAGGATAAGGGATGGTGCTGGATATCACCAGCTTCCTGCCCTTTCTCCAGCCACATCACCTGAGCCGTGCCCCTGGGTGCTTGCTCCTAATCTTGCTCCTCATCCTTCTTCTGAACTGGTGGGAGAAATCTTCACAATGGGGCCTGGCTTCTGCTACACATCTGCCCAGATGTAAACACTGTGTTCCCCCAAAAGAGTGGAGCAAATAGAGACAGATGATCATACAGATCTCAACAGGATGAGAAGGGCCATCCCACTGTTGTTGGAAAATTGTCTGAAAACAGACACTCTTTCCTAGGAAAGCCTTTCTGGGCATCACCTTGCAGGGCAGCTTAGGCATGAGTGAGGTTGGGTAGGTGATTGTCCATATCCTGAGCACTGGTGGGGCCCTGCACAGCTGCCTCTTGAGAAGTAGTGGAGTCTCTTGGCTGAGGGCTGCTTTGTCCCAGTCTCCACGCCTAGACCATGCCATGCTTATAATGCTGTCTTATTCAGAGACAGTGCTGGGTTACCTTTGCCAGGTGGAGGAGGAAAGCATGACTGGTGGTAGAAGGAAGGAGATAAGTCCCAGGCCACGTGCAGGCAGTGGGGAGTCTCAGGTTAGTTGTGGGGCAGGCAGAGATAGGCAGCAGTGCCTGGGTTTCTCAGTGATGGGAGTCAGAGACATAGAGTTCTGTCTCATTGAGACCCTGACAGACAGCACAGCCATAATCACCATAATTTTCTCCCTGGTGAAGGATGAGGCAGGCCAAGGAAGCTTCTTTGCTCAAATATCCACATACATCCTTCAATGCAATTGAGACTCAGGCAGGATCTCAAAACAAAATAATAAGCCAAGGATAAACAAAATTGTAACTCTGAAGAGAAAAATACAGAGGGAATCCAACCAGCCTCTCACTGAATTATTTTCTTCAGGATCAGACAAGAGCAGAAAAGAGGTTGGTAAGGTGATGGTGATGTTGGTGACTATGGGAGGAATTGATGGCAAAACCAGACCTCAGTGGCCTGTGTGAAGGATGTCTCATCCTTCCTTCCCTATCTGACTTCTTATAGGGGTTATGGCATCCCACACCTGGTCTGTGTCCTAACCTTTCCTCATTCAGTTCAGGGCTGACCCAGCACCTTTGCTTCCTGTGACTCTCCAATGCCCAGATCTGATCTCCCCCAGCCCTGTATTTTTCCATCCAAGGACACGCCCACGCTCACTCCCATGCGAATGTGAAAGTCCTGCTGTGGTGTTGACAAGAAGAGAAACAAATCTCTTTTGTCTCCTTACACCCAACAGTCTGGTGCCAATTTATGAGGGTATGATGATCTCTGCCTCTGGGGTCAGCCATAACACGGACACCACTGGGTATCTTGCCATTGGGACCACAGAAGTGCAGCCAACAGTTGCTTTCTGTTGATTTTCTCCTGGCTGCCTGCTCTGCCCTGTGAACTGTGTGGTGGGATGCTGCGGTCACTTCCTGCTTCACACTCTCTGCAGGTCCTGCAGATCCTCCTGTAGCTGCAGGAGGATGTGGATGCATCCAGGGCAGAGCCCCACCTGACACAGGGTTCCCTCTACCCACTGGCACAGGGGAGCTGGGGCTGCTCCCGGGGTATGAGGATGGTGCAATGCCCACCACTAATTACCCTGGGCAAGATTTTGGCCAGCAGTCCTATCCAAGGCATGGTGATGGGCGAGTCCCTGTCACCAAGTCCCTGCCTCATTCTCTTTGGTTCTCATGAAAAACTAAAGAAGACCTGATGCTCCACATCAGAACAAACCCAAAACCTGAAACTTCTAAATATCTCAGTAAAGAGAAATGTCATTTTCCAGCCAGGTCGACTTGCTACTTAAGAAAAAACCTGACTCCACCAGAAGGAGACCAGCATTGCAGTAGCATTTGTTCCAGCTGAAAAGCGAAGGCCGCCATCTCCTCTCCTTTCAGGTTACCACCTCAGCATTCCTTAGACTTTTATTTGTATCAATGCTGGAAATTCAATTTGTGCGTGTTATTTAAACTCTCAGCAAGGAACCAAAGTAGCAATTATCCACCCCCTGGTTGGGTGATTCACAAGAGACTGTGAAGAGCACTGATGCCATGCAACCAGCATGAGCTACCGGTGAGAAACAACCATTAAAAAGTGTCTGCCCAGGTCAATCATGGAAGAGCAGCGTCTGACAGGATGTGTTCAGCTGCATCCTGCAGGCTGAGACCTGGTGATTTAATTGCCCCTTGAGGTAGTATTACTTTCAAATGCACATTACTGAAAAATTCATCAGCAATCCAACTTTGGTGGTAGCACTTCTCAAACGGAAACAGCTACAGGCGTGGGGCAAATAGAGACCTCATCCAGCCAATAATATTTTCTCTGACTTCAAGAAATGATGGAGCAGACCCCCGCATTTGCAGCGAAGTAAATAGATGGTGATAGCTCTTTTTTTACTATATGGTACCAAATAACTTCCTTAATAGCCAAGAAGATATCGCCATTAATACTGACATGTTTGTGAACTATAAAAACCTTCCTGTGGCTTTACCATGCACTTCATTGTAACAGTCAGTCCTACCCACGCTGGTCATTGTGATTCTCTAATTAGAGCTATGAACTCTTATAGGGGTTGCTTAGGAGTATTTTGCTCCTAATAAACCGTGAATAAACAAAGAATAAGCTTTAAATTTTATTAAATATATTATTTTTTGCCTGAATCCCTCTCCCCCAAAGAAAGTAACTGCTCTCAGGCCTTTTTCTGCTCTTATGCTAAAAGCATTCTTAGTAGGTCTGAGGCAATTGGGGGCACCTTCTTCTAGGGTATAGAGCAATCCCATATCTCTGCTCAAAAAGATGGTGTGACAGAGGCTCCACTTTCCCTTCTCTTTCCTTCCAGTAAACCACTACATTTAAGTTTCCCCCAAAATATTGTGGCAGTCCTTGATTCCCTCCATAGCCTTGTCTCTCCCCAACAAACAGACACGGTCCCTTGCAAATCCATCTTCTCCTCCTCTGTGGGGACACTGAACCAGTTTGAATGTGTAAATGGATCATCTAAGACACTGAGATTTAGACTTTTCCTTCAAGATTTTTTCATGGTGGGTGAAACATTGCATACATTCCATGGATGGGGCCCAAAGGAGACCAAATCTACCTCTTTTCCCCCGTGAACAAGCTGTAACAGCCCATTCTTGGCTGTCTGTGGCTTGGGCTGTGAGATTTTCCACTGCTGGCTTTTTTCCCAGGCACTGGAGCTTGCCCACCAGTCCCTATAGTTTTCCAGAGGGTGGTCATTTGTGTCTGCAGTGGCCAGGATGCAGAGACATCAGGGATGCTCTCTACCCATGGAAGTGCCTTGTCCACTGAACACTTGAACTCATGAGGATCAGCAGCAGCTCCTGTGGCCCCTGTGCTCATCCCACTGTCTCCCAATTGCCAGAGGAATCAATATTTTCCTGGAAAATATCAACTAATCCTTTTTTTTAACCTTTTTCCCCTCATTTCACGAAAGTACCACTTTCCACAAAACTTCTGCCAGGAAAAGTTTCTTAGGTTGGAATTTTTAGTCCGTGTGTGGAAAAGCCACCTGGGAGGCAGCAGCAATCAGCAGTCAGGGCAGGACAATGTTGGGACCTCAGCTGGCCTGTTTCAATGCAGGTCTCTGACCTTAGCTTCCTATATCCTTAATCCTTTGGTTACAATCTTGGTCTCTATGTCTTCTTCCAACAAAACTAATAAATCAAAAAACATAGAGATGAGATTTGATCCTCCTGTGAAGCTGGGGGGGAGGGGCATGGGGAGAAGCTGCATAAGGCTTGGAAAGTGTTTCTTCCCAGACATAGTTCAGACTGTTTTGCTCCCAGTGTAGGTTCTCCACTCATTTCCTGTGATGCTGCATGTCCCAAGCCGTGATTGCACTATCCACACCCTCTGCAGCTCAGCTCTGGGAGACAAGAAAGGCTCCAGGCTCCAGGGGGTGTTTAACAGCCTGCAGCCAGACTGAAATGCAGAGATGATGGATGTTCTGTGCTAACTTGGCTCAGCCCTTCTGCCTATCCATGTCCTGCCCAGGCAGAAAAACATCACATATGGCTGGGACTGCTTTTCCCTACTAGCACCAAATGAGTCCATCCTCACAAACAACAATGCCCCACCAAAACATCTTCATGGCAAAATTCTTGTTCCTCACATCTCACCCTGCTCACCAGTTCTTCTGAACTGGTGAGTCTTGTGCTAAACATCTGCCCAGCTGCAAGCACTGCACTCCTCAAAAAAAGCAGACAAATGGAGAGACAGGGTTGCACCAGGCAACGGGATGAGAAATTCTGTGGCTGACTAATTCTGTCTGAAAACAGACACTTTTTCCTAACAAAGCCTTTCTGGGCTTCATTTCTCATGGAGGAGCTGGGTGGGAGCCAGTCCATATCCTGAACACTGGTGAGGTGCTGCACCGCTGCCTCTTGGGGTCAGGAAGGGAAGGAGTGAGATGGATGGGAAACTGGTGGGGGGCTGCTACCTATCCAACATTTTTGTGAAAAGAGCCCTTTTTTCCCTTGTTTTCCTTTAGCCAGCACCCAAAGTCAGACAGGTATCTCTAACACCATCCAACATTTTGTTTTGAACAGAACTTTATCTTCTTTACTTTGCCATTTTACTGACAAAACCAACAGAAAATTAACATTGATTTAGATACACACCCTAGTGTGTTTCCTTTCCTCTTCCAATTCATCAGCTCAGCAGCCAAACCAAACACAGCCATCCCCATGCCTGCTCTCTGCTATCACTGCATCAATAAATAGCATTGCTCCATTTCCAGCTTACCTTGAGAGGTGTCTCCTTGCCCTCCCAGCTGTATCCAGCTCTCCTGTTGTGAGTTTTCCCAGCCCCAGAGTCTCCTTCCTGTCAGCTGTGTGGCTGATCCACCTNTCAATAAATCAGCTTTCACCCCCCCAAGGCAGAGACTCTCCTTACTTCGCCGCAGCCGTCACTGCAAATCTGCCGCAGGGTGCCAGCCGGGAAACCCACGGGTCTGGTGAGATTTGCCAAGCAGCAGAGAAGCCAGACCGAAGTCGTATTGGGTAGGCCAGAGCTAGCCTGAAGGCCCAAACCCCAATAGGGGTCTCTGTCACAAAACTGGGCATTGAGTGCCACTGCTTGGGACAGGATTCAAATCTATGTGGTGGTGGAGTTATTCCTGGCTTACATCAGTGTGCGTGGGCACACAACTCTGTGCAGGGAGCTAACATGAGCCTTTGACATCACTGGTTAAACTTAGGGAATTAGCACAGTCCTAAAATGCTCTGGAGGGAAGCTACTGCCAGGATGACAAGAGAGAGACAACACACTGCAACCACCTCCCACCCAAGCACAGGGCAGGGGAGGGAGCCAGGAGTTTCTATGCCTGCCCAACTGCCATGCTGCATCATCCATTCAAAAAGAACCCCCCATCAAGGTGCATTCAGCTCTGCTGCAGCACAAAAGCAGACAGCCTCCTCAGGCTTGCCCATGACATGGACAAAGGGACCCCTCCTGAAATCCCACGTCCCCATGGAGCAGCTGATCCTTGCTCCACTGGTTAGGGTAGAAGGTTGTGGAGTGACAGAGGTGCCCTCACATGGTGGGGATATGGCAGGGGGGGGAAAGCTGGGCAAGTCCCAGCCCATGGACTCCCCCAGCACCTTGTGCAGCTGCCAAATCCCTGCCCCAGAGGATGCTGCAGCTCTCACTAACTAGAGCAGCCACAAGGGAAGAGTACATCCAAAGAAATGGAATGGGAAAAAGTCACAGGAGAGGCAGCCTCCCACAAAAGATGAAACTCTAAAATCCAAGAGGAGTCTCTGAACCCCAAGTCTGTCTAATGTTTGTAGAACTGAGTGGGAGCTGTAACTGTGTAGTAGAAATTCAGGGTGGTTTTGGCAAGAAGATGGCTTTTGCAGTTCGTGGCATCTTTCATAGACACTCTACTTTTCTCTTGATTCTTAGTTGATTCTTGCAAATGCCTCTCTAATCTCTGCGTGAAGCACATCCCAGAAATCCATTACAATAATAGCTTTGAATTTCCACATGCCTTCTGCATGGAGATAGTGAGACACCCAATTCAACATTACCAGAAGCAGCAGCTCTCTATTTCTGAGCATACCATCTTGCACGGGCAACTGCCTTGTTTTGCTGCAGTCTTGTGGCACCTGGAAAATGGAGACTGGAGTATTCTGGGTGTGAGGAAAGAACATCTGTTTGTTTTCCTGGAGGAGTAGCTCCACAGCCACCAAACAGACGCTGAAACCGCAGCCACAGGAAGCACCTGATTCCAAGCCAGACTGTGAGAAACAAGAAAACACTTAATAGCTTTCTCAGTATTCATCCCCAGCCTGTGCTAATTGCAAAAGGCAGTGGAGCCAAACAGGCTGATGGTCCTCAAGTCCAGCCTTTTTTGTTTTTTTTCTTTTGTTTAATGGTTTTGACATTAATGCTGCCTAAGAATGCACTAATATAATCTGTAGAGCTTACTGTTAGTACAATAAAATCTTCGTCAGATCTTAATCAACTTTATTGAAAATGTGGGAGGGCTGCTGAGAGTATTTCCAAATTTCCCTGTCTCAAGGAAAATCATCCCCATAGCTTCAGCCTGTGAATCTGTGCCATGCCTATGGGGTGTGGAAGGTTCAGGTCCAGGGTATTCCCTCTATAGCAAAGTGCAAATGGGCTCTTATCAGCACTGTACAGTGCAATAATATGCCCACTGCATCAGAAATTATGTGTTTCTACTAATTCTCTAATAGTTGCAAAATTCAAAAACTTTCCAGAGAAAAGTTTCGCTCTTGGGATACAAACACCTGACACCTTCAAGGCTCAGGTACCATCACTTTCATTTTCTTTCCAACATTGCTCTTGTGCATCCAGACGTTAATTTACACGTTTCACAACCACTTTCATTGTGCATCATCAAGCTTTCAAAGTCTGTGACCACTGAGGACATCTACTGCAATTTGACTCTCCAGCTAGCAAGAAAGACACGGCGTAATTCTCAGATCAGTCATCCCTCTGCCCTTTGTTGTTCCCACTTTGATTAATGTGTTCTCTTTGATGCTGCTCAGGGACACGTTACAGGCACCTTCATCTTCTCACCTCCCAGTGCAGTCCCTGAGTGTCATCAGCCATTTCCACCAGGGCAATTACCTCTGCTGAAGGGCACCTGATTCCACCTCACAGCTTTCATGTCCAGGCATTTGAATGTAATGAACTCGATGGTGATGGTGATTAGTGTAGATCCAAGCACGCCTTGTGAAGAGCCATGGTGGTTATTAACATAAAAGGTACTCATTATGTTGTACTAGAACCAGATAGTGCCAGAGCAAAGCTTCTGTGCCATCATAGTCCATGGCTGCCTGCCACAAGGAATCACATCAGGAGATTGTGCTAAACCACCTGAGGTAGATCTCACAGCTAGTTTCATCCTCTATATCCATTTTTACTCTCAGAAGGATGTTTTCATCTTCTGATGGTTAAGAATCTGTCATTTCCAGTCTAATACATTCATGGGCAGTTTATATCCATTTGTTCTAAAACCTGTGTTCTTTTCTAGTTTGAATAGTTTGGTCCCATTCCCTTTTCTAACCCAGGAATCTATTTTTAAGAGAGCAATTGCAACCAGTATATACAGGACTAAGCTGTTCTACATATTTTGGCTGGTATATACCAATACCTTAAGGCTGTGACATGTAAACACTCATCTGCTGAACTCTTTTCTAGCACGTAGATCTATCAAAATTAAAGACACTACTCAGAAACAAATTAAACATAACTTTGCAAGAAAATTGGTCATGTAATTATCTGCATCTATGTGTATTCTACATGTAAAAAGTATATTCTTCTTTCCAGAAGTATCATAACATGTATTTTCACTTAAGAGAAATTAATATCCTATGATTTGGCTTCTTTCATTATGAAATTACAAAGCACTGTGACAAATTAATACAATTACTTAAGTTTAAAAGACGTCACAAACCTATCTGAAGTTGAAGTGTTTTTTCACTAATATCGTTTTAAATAATACTAAAGCAGAACCAAAACCTTTCATCCAGAAAAACCCTTCATCCAGCAAGATGCCAAGACAGCAAAGGATCTGCATCTTTAATGATAGCAGTTCCTTCTTGATGAGCGTGCAGCAGCCTGTCATTTCTGATTGCTAAATATGGATTTTGTATGCAATTTAATAATGAAAAGCCAAGGAAACTTTGGCCAAGTAAACATCACATGACCCATAAAGTAGAATATTTGCTGGTTTTACCTACACATGGACTAGCCTGTAGCTAACAAAAATGTATTTATTGAGTGATAGACTCAACAAAAACTTCCCACCAGCTTCACGTACACAGTACCTGGGCACAACACTGAATTATTATTCTGCATTGCAACTTCCGATACAGAAATACCTATTTCAAATAAAACCACTTTGCTGTTTTTACCAACATGAATTCCTAACTTTGAGTGCACAAGCACAACTTCAGCCTATAGTAACTGGAAATATGATGTTTCATAATGTGCAGAAAATTAGTTTATCCTGTGTAACCATATCGAGCTCGTGCTGGAGCATAAAGTGAGATTCAGGAACTCCCTCCGTGTTCATCAAATCAGTTCATTTGATCCTCTGTGCATAGAGGTAGACAGAAATCTTTCTCATTGTCTCATTGTCTCATTGTCTCATTGTCTCATTCTCTCATTCTCTCATTCTCTCATTCTCTCTTTGCCCTGACCCAGGGCTGGACAGCTTGGCTCAGGTGGCAGTCCTGTGAAGCTGCATCCAATATCCACTGCTGCATGAACACCCTGATTAAACAGCATTTGAAGTCCCATCCTCCAGGACTACTCTGGGAGTCGCATTCCTCATTTTATCCAAGGTCAGAGAACTTCTGGGATTTTATTTGTCCAGTACACGTGTAAGTCAGCTTAGGGCTGGCTTCCCCTGCACTTCTGTCCAGTGCTTCCTGCAGTGCAACTACCAAGCAAGCCCCAGACTCTCTAGAAAACCCTGCAAGAAAACCCCTGCATTTCTAGCTCAAATAGTCTCTGTATTCCCAAAAATACTTTTTCTCTTATTTTCAAGCAGTTTTTGTTAACAGTGGCCTGCCTCATCAGAAGGCATGAGCATTTCCAAAGGATGATTCAGCCAACCAGCCCACCAGTTCTCCCAAAACAGATGACTATTCTGCCAGTAGTGCCCATTCTCCTCCACTGATTAAAAAGAGAGCCTAAAGCAACTGCTTTGGACTTGAATATATGATTTCTGAATGCCCTAAAGCAGGGACCAAAATGGGCTTTTCCACTTTTTCCAAAAAAAACGGTTTACAGTGGCAGACTACTTTCAAAACTTTCTGACCAACAAACGGTACACAGATGGAGTTAGCTTTACCTGTTTTAAGCTCTAAAATTCATCCCAGGAGAATGGAGGAGCCTACAATCAGGATGAGATTAATGACACAAAATTCCTGACTTGGGATGATTTGATTTGCCCTCCAAAGCAGCATCTGTCTCTCATCTCACTGACGCCAGCAGATGGACAGTCGAGATGAGCCAGAGCTGGGAGGAGTTGGCTGCTCCCTGCAGTCCCTGTGCTCCAAGAGGGCTGGAGCTGGGGCACCCATGGCCAGCTTTAGTTTGTATTTGTCATGTTTAAAGCTTGTGATATTCTAAGTTCTTATTATGTCCAAAACTTTAGGTAGATTTCCATCCCAGTGCCCAGTGACATCCTTGCAAAGCTAAATTAGGCATGCACACATCCCTCCTGTGCCTGTTAGGTGAGGCGTGCTGATGAGCTAGGAAAGTTTTCTCAGGAAGAGATGGTGTTCTGCAAACTGTGTTTTCTTCTGGCATTTTTAGATGCTCTGTGGTTTCCCTTAGGGTATTTTCTCATCTGTTTTTGCTGCTGGCATGTTCAGGCAGACTGAAGTGTCAGTGAGCATGGCAGAGGGATACTGTATGCAAAGCTGCATCTGCACAAAGCAACAGCCAGCTCCAGAGAGAAACACTTCCCTGCAGACTGGTGTGATAGAAAAAATGTTCTTTTGCCTGCTGCTAAACAAAAATATCACAGTGAGTCATCCACAAAACTCTGGAGAAACAAGCAGGACATTGTGACTACTCTGGGCTGCAATTAGTAGATGATTTTAATAAACCTGAAGTCACTGAAGCATAGAACCATAGAATATTTTTTATTTAAATAGACTTTAAAGACCATCTAGTTTCAAGCCACCACACCATGGGCAGGGACACCTTCCACTAGACCAGACTTCTCAGGGCCCCATTCAACCTGGCCTTGAACACTTCCAGGGATGGGCTATCCTCAATTTCTCTGGGCAACCTGTGCCAGTGCCTCACCACACACAGCATAAAAAATCTCTTCCTTACATTCAATCTAAACCTGCTCTCAGCCAGTTTAAAGCCATGCCCCTTTGTCCTTTATCAGTATCTGCCCACATTAAAAGTGATCTCACGATGATGGATCAGGTGGAAAACAATTTCTTTCCATAGCATGGACGTGTGTGTCTCTGTCTCTGTCTCACTCATATACACACACGTGTGTTTTGTTATCTTTTTCCATTCTCCAATTCTTGTTTTTGCACTATGCTAGTGGCTTCAGTTCAAAGACAATTAACACTTTCTCTACTTCAAAGTTATTTTTGCTTTATAGTTCCATGACTGCAGGGACCATACCAGTTTTTCCTGACACTTTACTGTGGAGCTTCATAGAGGTTTGCTTCAAACACAAGAGCTGCAGTTTTGTAGCTCATCTGCAAAAGATGACCTCCTCTGGAGGAGCAGTGTGGTGTGTGCCCTGTTTTGATCTCAGCCTTCTGCATCTGCAGCCAGGACCTGGAGGCAGATGTCCTTGGCCACTTCACTTAAAAAGTTTTACTATTTGACTCACAAATTCCATGACAGCCACTCTTGTCAGTGGTGTGCACACCATCAAATTACTTTACACACACATTAAATTACATTAATTAAACCAGTGTAATGCTGCATGTTTAAGCAGATACACGTTTCAGTATAGCACTGGACATTTGACATGACATAGCTGGGTCCGCACTCAGTTTAACAGAGTCAAAAGCAGACCTCCAAAGACCAAACTCTTGTAAAATTTGGAGTAAATATCCATGGGCCTTGTTCTCCTCTGGTTCATTCTGTTAGTTCTATCACAGTAGTTACATTATTAACTTCAGTGGTGGTTCTAAACCTGAGGAGGGAGGGAGGAGGGCTCACATATGCTTTGTATCTTGTCTGGTTGAAGTTACAATTGCTGAAGCAAAATTGGTTTCTGTTTTGATTTCCCAGAACACATGAAAACAAAGCAGGCAGCTGAGATTGGTGTGATGAGTTTGAGAGACAAATCATGTGGGAATGGTGCTGAATGTAAAGAGTAATTTTGTATTACTACAATATTCATCACATTCTGGAGGATCTGAGATGGAAACCTGAAGAAATCAGCCTGAATTCCTCTATTTTGCTACTTGATAGAGGAAAAATTCTTACTGACTAGAAATGGGAATGAAGAAATTATTTCTTTATAAAGTGTCTGCACACTTGCTGCTTTTGGAAATAAAAGGCATTTTACCTTAAGCACTCATATGTGCAGAAAAACTAAAAGCAGAAAGCCAACATGCCATGTTCTAATACAAAATGAAATATGACCTTTTCAGAAACTTTAAACTTCTGAAGGGTAAATGTTACATCTATATATAATTCAAAGTATATCGGCTAAATTAATTGCTGAATTCAAACAATTCACACTTTTTTTTTGGCTTTTTTTTATTCCCTATGGTTAACTAAAAGATTTCTGAAATTTTTCTGTTATTAGCCAGTTTAGTGCATGGGGAAACCCGCTGTCAGAAGCAGAGTTGCTGCTGTGCCCATGCCCATCTGCAGCTCCAACAGCCAAAGTGCTCAAGGGCTTGATCCAGGCAGGAGTGGGATCAGATGGTGTAAAATGCAAGGTGAGATATTGCAAGGTGATGTTTATTTCCTGGCCCTCACCACCTCTGCTAGTTAGCTGTTTGCTGAAAAGTTATTTCAATAAAAATGTGAAATATTGGATACTGCTGCATGAAGTTCCCATAGTTTTTCTTGACCCACAAATTACTCTGCTGCAATGTTTTCAGAGAATAAAAACTTTGAGTCAAAACCACTTTTATGATGTTAAAACTCCCACTCTTACTTTGAAATTGACGTAGTTATTTGAAAAGAATTTTAAGAGGAAGTACACAAGTGCGTGTATTGCTTTGGCAGGAAGTGTAATATACTTGAACATATTTAATACCACCACTGATTTAAAGAAAGTCTGATCCACTAAGTATGGCAAGACAGCAAGGACTTTATTAAATTTGGATTTTGGGAGATGTTTTACTGATGTATCACTGACGACAGGTACGTCTTCACCTTGGCCTTCTCAGTAAACACATGCAATGCATTCCCCTTCACTCCTTGAACAAAATAATTTCCAGAAAGTTTTCTTACTGTTTAAAAGCATATCAGCTGTTCATGTTCAAGGGTTTAAACTCACAGTCACATATGGCTCAGGTATCCTATAACTACCTTGTGGATAGTAATTGGGGAAAGACCTTGGACCAGCATGTGGACAAAACACAGGGAGATTGACAAACATGGGGAACAGCGGAGGCGGACAAATGTGGATGCCAGAATCACCAAACCATCTGTAGAGGAAATTACCAACTTGTCACCTTCCTAATATTTGAAATATAGGCAGGAAATGCACAAAATACTGCCATTTGAAATGTGTGACATGATCTTTTCATTCCCTGGCATTCATTACCTGAACATCAATGCTTATAGTACAGAAGATCCAAACCACAGTAGGAGCGTTCTTCAGTGCCACGTTTGTATGATCAAATGCTGTAGATGGGGAAACAGTTTGGACAGACACTCAGTTTTGTCCATCAAGGCTGGACGGGAAATACGCAAACTTCTTGCAGAAAAGGCTTAGTCACAGTTTGTCTTTACAAACCATGTTTTTTTGGGACCCAAAACTGCGCAGCAGCCTGAGCACAGCCCTCCTTCAAGTCACTGGTGGGGGCACAGCAAGAATAAAAACAACATTTGAGTTTCACAGACTGAGATCAGAGCAAGGCCTGGATCACTTCCTCCGTTTCCAGCCTATGTGCCAGTGGGTTTCATGTGTTCATCTCTTCCTGCACTGCACGGCATTGATTTCAGGGTTCATTTTCCAAAACATCTGTGCCAGTGTCCATTTCCTTACCTTGGTATCCCGATTAACAACAGAATTAGTTCAGCAAAAGCTTCAACATGATATATTTTTGTACTCCGAAGTTCATATGTATCAAACATATTCCTATGATACAATGAAACTTTATTTCTTAAGAACTGTTTTAAATTTCATGTGAGCAGACCGTAAATAAATTCTGTAAATGGAAAAGCGACCTTGAAAAGAAACCCACAAGTCAAATGTATGTGCCTGCAGAGTAAGACGTGGTCTATTTATGCCCCACATCTCAGGGCACTAGTGGAGGGTTTGCCCCTGGACACCAGAATCTGTATTTAAATGTCATCATTCCTGATGCTCTGCTACCCTGGGCACATAAGGTCCCCAGCTGTCTTAATTTAGAGAACAGATTATTCCTCATTTTAAATGGAAACCCAAATGTCTTCCCCTTGCTAATGAGGGGGGAAGTGAGAGATGTGGAACAAGACTTTATTAGCAGCCTTGAGGTTCCAATGAGATTTCAGAAAATTATTTTTACAATATGAGGTTATTCACTTCACTGAGCAGAGAAGCCAGTCAGGCAGCTCCAGGCTTTGCTCCCTGTGGCTTCTCTGTGTCCCTATTTGTGATCATGGGGTGCTCACAGGCCAACCAGACCCTGTGAAAAAAGTATTTGAGAAAGTAAATGGTCATTTCTTATCTGCACCAGTTCTTCTTCTTTTTATTTTTTCCCTGCACACAATGCTGAATTGGAATTGTTCACCCCATCACTAGTGGCCATAGATCACCCAAGGTTGCATTCTGCCTGTTCAGCCAGAGGCTCAATTTCACAATGAGAACTGTAATTTTTGGATATGATATATACAGTTGGTGGAAGGAAAGCCAGTTTTTACTATTTTTGGAATAAACATGCCCAAAATCTCCTTAAAATTCGGCTGAGGAGCTGGCATGACACCTTCAGGATTCCTCTTTCCACCAGCAAATGTTGGATGCTCCCTGGGGCTGCTGTTTCTCTGAGCCCTTCCTTACCCCACCTGGGCTAAACTGTGGGTAAGCAGTTACCTGCACTGCCTACACCTGCCCAGGGAACAGCCCTGCCTGCCTGTTGTGGTTCCTGCTGCACTGTCCTGGTGGGATGATGTTTGCTGATTTGCCTGCTGAGATGAACCAGTGGGATGCCTGCAGTGATGCCTGCAGTGCCACTGGGCTGCTGCCTGGTGGGATGTCAGCTCAGATGCACATTGAGGCACCATGGTGGAATGCCTGCTGGGATGCCTTCTACATTTAGCCATCTTTCAAGAAAAGTGAGACCAAGCATCTGAATATTTGTATTTTTTTTCCCTTCCCCACAGTGCACAGAGTGAATGCTCTGTGTAGATATGCATAAGCGTTTAAAATTTTGTGTTTACAGGCTCTGTCTCGTTCTGGAAGGAGAGAAGCCTAATGGCCCAGACTCCACAGCCATGCTCACAGCCAGCCCTCCCCAAGGCTCCTAGTCTCCCCTGAACACTAGCAGAGAAAGAGAAGCTACTAGCTTAGATTCTCTCCTGCAACTACCAGGGATGCTCTTCACAGCCAGCAGCCCTTCACGGGGACGCTAAAAACAGGTCCAGAGCACAGGCACATCCCACAGTTTTTCAGCAGTTCAGGCTGTCTGGGATTGCATTGCAGTGCCTGGCAATGTCCCCCTTCCCCGTGCCCACTGCCAGCCTGCACAGAGCAGCCTGTCTCACACCCCAGATGTTTCCCCAGGAACCTCATGGAGAAAACTGTGTCTTGCTCAGCTCCTCAAGGCTCCCCTGGGCCCCTTGGACACCTGAAAGGAGCTTCAGCAGCAGTAGCACTGCTTGTCCCCACAGAGCCTGTGCTGCAGGTGGAGGAACATTTTGTGCATGTGAGCATGAAACGCCTCAGACACAGAGTGAAGGGTCACAGTGTCACTCACAGAGTGAGGGGTCACAGTGTCACTCAGGGAGTGAGGGGGCACAGTGTCACACAGGGAGTGAAGGGTCACAGTGTCACACAGGGAGTGAGGGGTCACGGTGTCACACAGGGAGTGAGGGGTCACAGTGTCACACACAGAGTGAAGGGTCACAGTGTCACACAGGGAGTGAGGGGTCACAGTGTCACTCACGGAGTGAAGGGTCACGGTGTCACTCACAGAGTGAAGGGTCACAGTGTCACACAGGGAGTGAAGGGTCACGGTGTCACACACAGAGTGAGGGGGCACGGTGTCACACAGGGAGTGAGGGGTCACAGTGTCACACACGGAGTGAGGGGTCAAAGTGTCACACAGGGAGTGCCTCTGTGGCAACCCTCTTGTTCATTTTCTATGAAAGTCTTTCTTCTCCAGAATACCTCATTTTCTGGTTTTGAATGTTATCAAATACCCAAATGCACACTTCTTCCATGCATAATTTCACAATATATTACCTGTTACGATACCTATTTAATACAGTTTCTTGGCCATTAAGGTTATTATTACACTTCACTCTAAAATTGTACTGGCAGAAATGTAGAACTGCTGTGAGAAACTGTGGAATCAGATTTATGTGGATCACTTAAAGAGCAATTCTGCAGTCGTGTTTTTCTCTTCCAGGAGAAACATGTATTAGGAATTACCTTTAAAACCTATGACTACCATTGTGAAATTGTTCTATATGCAATTTATTCTATTTTTAATGAGCTGTGATATCCTAAAGCAATTTTTAAAAAGTTAATATGAATCACTATGCACCCTTTGCAATGCAACTAATGACTCTGTCAGCAAGTTCCACATTGGAATTTTAATTTCTACCTGTAGTTTTAAAAACACAAGAATTTCTGTAAAATAGTATAGACAAGGCAAGTTTTATTAGATGAAGAAATGCTAAAAGATAGTCAGGTACAGCTTCATTCGGTTCAGGTTTGTGATCTGGTTTTGAATTTAATATTTTCTCAGAATGAGTGATGGCAGATACCCTCTGAGCCACATATTCCTCCTCAGCTTGGCTCTCGGCACTGGGTCGTATGCAGAGGCCAAACATCTGCTCAGAGGGGTGCAAATGTGTCCTTGGCATTCAGGGTGCATGCAAGGAACCAAGGCATGCATTTGTCCCAGGACACAGCTGTGACAATTTGGGTCTTGAAACAACAGATAAAGCAAAGGCCACATATCCAGGCACTTACATATATATATATATTTTCTAATTGTAAGTGAATTAAGGCTCAGGTTTATCTCACATGCACTTGAAGCATCTAAGTCCTAGGATCCTGTCCTGTCCTGTCCTAGGATCCCTGTGGAGCTACTGCATGTGCTGATCATCACTGAAGGTAGGCTCAGGCTTTGTAAGGTCTGGTTCCTTCCAGGAGCTTCCTGGCCTTCTTCACTGCCTAACAGTGCAGCCTGCAGCAATCACACATCTTCACTGTGAATGCAGAAATTTGTTGGGCATGGAAGAGGAAAGACATCTGGTGATATAAAACTAGGCAGTGTCACTTGACATCTGACTTCCTTAGAGAAGTCAGGAACAAAAAGACTTAATTTTTTTTTTTTTTTGTATATATGTTTTTGGGGAAAAAACCCCAAACTCTCAGTGAGCAGGTAAGTGTTGAACCCGCTCAGGCTCCTAGGGTGTAAAAAAAGCCCAATAAATCTTGTGTATCCTGTGGTGATGTTTAGCAGTGGGGGATCTTCAACACCTATGGCCATCTCCGGCTGATTTTGCTGTCAGGATAAAGAACAGAATGGGTGTATGAGGTATGTGAGTTTATCCACTGTTAAGAGGTGCTATTTAAGACATTCTCATCATTGATGTCATGCTCTCAGTTTATTAGAAGTCCTGGGTGGCCTGGGATGTCTGATTCCCAGTTAGGGCTGTATTTCTGCATCCCACAGCTCCTCGATGAGTCATTTCTCATGATTCTGCTTGTCCATCTGTGCTTCTCAATACCCACTCACACCTCGGCTGGCAGCACTCTGGCAAGTGCAGCTGACTATTCACGGGACCACAGAACCACAGAATACTCTGAGTTGAAAGGGACCCACAAGGATCCAGCTCTGAAGTTAATGGGCCATACAGGGATTTAACTCACGACCTTGGTGTGATTAGCACCATGCTCTGACCAAAGCAACGAAGATTTACAACCACTCAATCACTGTCAAAGGTATTAGCACAAGAAGTTTAATGTAAATTTGTGAAAGTGGAACAAAGTTCAGTGGCAAGATTCACTGAATTACTTACTGTATAGGAGTAATAGAATAGAAATAGAATTGAAAAACAAAGAATAATCAGTTTATAATCAATCTAGAATGATTTACAGAGAAATGCTTTCTAGTAGTTGATGTAGGTCACGGTGTTGCAGTAATTTCTTCACCAATGTAAGATTCATTCCAAGGGGGGTAGGCAGTAATAGTTGGATTGTAAGAATTGGTGGATTGCAAGAGGATCATTACACTAGGCAGATTAAAACATAAATATACTTTTCTAAATAAAAATACTCTTGAAAAATCACACCTAGGGCTGCAAATACCAGTGTTACAGTGAGGAATTATGCTCAGTGTACTGCTGGTCCTGAACATATGCTCAAATAATCAAACCAATACTTAATTCTTTTTTCTCATAAAAATGCTGGACAGTCAATTACTTAACATTTAAATTTATTTAAACCTCTTGATGAAAACTGCTCTAGAGTGGAGAACATCTCAGGCACTGGTTAAACATGCTGAGGACAAAGGATGTGTATTTTCTACTGTGAGCTCACATTAAGTTTGCATTATTTGACATAAAGGTTAAGGCTCTGTCAATTAGTTGCAACACCATAATGCTGGTATGTGGTTTTAATCAAAAGTACTTCACATTTTGAGAATTACAGACATATGAGTAATGAAATGTTGCACTTTAGTGAATCATTGTCTGTGTCTGACAGTTGCAAAAAGTGAAGTATAACTGTCCATATGACCACGGAACCAAGTGTAATTGAAGCTGCTTCTTGATGATGGAAGATTTACACTCTTAGCAGAAGACTAAGTATTTTGCTGAATATCTGTCCAAGTGATGAAACAGATCATTAAAAACGAAGCTGTGGTTTTGTGCCAGGCTCTTGAATGCAGCTCTGTGTGCCTTTCCTGGGCTGTACTAGACCAGGGAATGAGGCCAGCACCGCTGCTCAGATTTACCCATTTAGCTAGCACAGCTTCCATCAGGAGGAGCAAGGGACTCACCTGAATGCACTCTCCTTTAAGGTGGACCATGTCTGTCAAATAAATGTGTTTGTTTTAAATACAGGAGAGGACTGATCATAATCCATGGCAACTTTTTTCCCAAAAATCTGAGAGCTTGTTAAAATTATTTATTAGTTATTATTATTGACCTCTTCCTTGGATCCATCTGACTTTGACTTCAGCCATTGGATTTTGCTGTGACTTTATGTGATACACTGGAAGCTCCACAATCCAATTTGTCCCTCAAATAAACAGTTGCAGGGATCAAAGCTGACTCTCAATCCTCACTTCATTAAGCTAAGTAGATGAGTTCATTAAGAGTCTCACAACAAAGGCACTTTTCCCAATACTTCATTAAATCTGTGACTCACCCCTAAACTGTCCCAGTGTTAGGTGACACCAGAACACTGCCAAATGAGAAGGTGCATTAGCTCATCTACTGGATATTTTCCTGCACATAAATATATGTCTGCCCACATCTCCTTTGCTTTTCCATAATATAAGAGAAAAATTCAGGCTAAAAGGGGCCCTGGGAGGTCAACTCCAAGATCTGCCTCAGGTGCTCAGCGTTTCATGCAGGTCTCCTCCAAAGAGGGAGGATGCAGAGCCTTTCTGGGTGGTCGGGTGGGTGTCCTCATAGAGAAAGGATTTCTCCTTATGTCCATTCAAACATCTCATATTTTAGCTTTTGCCCATTGCCTCTCACCCTCTTGCCTTGCACTGCCATGCAGAGCCTGATTTGGGCTTCTCTATGCCCTCCCTGCAGGCTCTGGAGGTGCCCTTGACTCTATCCCAAAACCACACTTTTGGCAGGACCAAAGGCCCACGCTGTATAATCAGGTTGACCAGATGAGCCACTACCTCCTGCTATTCTGCAAGAATTTGCCTGTGGCTGGAGGTAATTTTGGCATGTGCAGGTTACGCTCCCTCTTCTTTTACTCATTTCCTGAAGTTTGGGTCAGCTGCAAGTGTTATGGTAAGGGTTTTGCCATCTTCCAGTTCAATGATGATCTGATCTGTCTGAGGCAGTCCAAGGAGGAATTAAACCTCAGACTTCCCTAATAAGGAAGGCAGACACAGCAATAATAGCAGCAGCGTTAGCAAAGCCTTACCTCACGATAGTGGAATTAGGGTGGGTCACCAAGCCCATTACCCAGCCTTCTGCACTGGTGGGATCTTTAGCAGCACCCATCACTAGGGGTGATGTGAACTGAGAAATAACATATTTAAATTTGGAATGACTTAGTGATAAACTGATTTTGATGACCTGCTGATGCATTATAATGTTTTCTACATTACAATTTTTATAATGCCTCATGCCAGTTTCTGCACCTTGTACAGTCCCTGAGTGCTGATAGAGGCTCCGAAGGAAATAATTTGGTTTATGTGTGTAACTGAGGCAGGAATCTTGCCAGTACTGGAGCTGGCCCCTGACATCCCCATGCACAGAAGTCAAACTAAATGGGCAGATTTCAATAATGAGGCCAATACTCATAGTGAGGGGTCACTTCAAATCAAAGTGTGTGACCCAATTATACTGATGGTTGGGCCTCTACAGTACTGACAAACCTTTTGGAAACTATTAATATGGGGGAGAAAAACAGTAAAGAAAGACAGCTTTCCTGCTGATGTGTCAAAAACATAGAGGCAAACTTTTCCTATTACTAACACACTGATAAAAAGTACAATATGGTCTAAATAATTATCTAATTGATTAACTAAACCACCTGTTTACTTTTGAAGATCAAGAAACATTTTAATGTGGGCCTAATCCACCCTCAAATGACCAATTAGAAAAACAGAATTAACTTCTTATCTATTGGTGAACAGAAAGAGCTGATTAGTTTATTACAGTATTCTCTCATGTCAGCTACTTCACCTAATCTGGCTGAAAGACCCCACACAGAGAGATGCCTTTGTATTTACTATTTATTATAATTAAATCTTGATGTAAATTTCACAGAATACATGGAGACATGGTTCCCCTTCCCAGGAGACATGGAGGAGTGATGCAGGGCTCTGCTTCCACACACCTCCCTATGGCAAGGTTTTCCCACTGTTTCAAACACATACAGTTTTTCTCATGAAATGGGAAGAATTTATCAATTCTGACTGATCTGGTTATACCACAAATTTCTTTTTCATACAAGATGACAGCTGGAAAATAAGATCCATAGAGCAGAGCTGAAGATATCTGCCCAAATGGACTGTGCTGAACAAACCGGTGACAGCTCCAATCCGAATCCTGTCAGGATCAAACAAGCTGAAAACACTGGACACGAGACCTTTGTGGTGGCAATGCTTCCAGACAGGGAGAAAGTGCAGCATGCTCACTCTTACCCTTTTCTAGGGGGAAATAAAGCAAATGTCCTTCTTTAGAGGTGCAGGAGGACAGTGTCTCCTTAGCTGCTTGCTCTGCACCTACTGCACTTCTGTCCCGCTCCCTCCTCAGCCTCCTCATAACCATCCTAAAAATCAAAGAAATTACTGCCCTGTGCACAAATAGGCCTTATACAGCTTTCAATCAGCTATTCTAAAGCAAATCACAGCCCAGTCATGGGAACAAACCTCCAGAGCAGGTCGCAGGGCAGCACGTAGCCCCTCTCCCTTGCAATCATGCTGGTACCAGTATCCAAAATAACTGCTCTAAATTTTCTGGTCTCTGCACTGTAAACACTTGCTTCCTTCTCTGACTCTCCTCCCTAAGGGCAAGAAGTCAGGCTGCATTTTCTTCAAGTGCAAAACAAATGGGTGCCTCAGTAAACAAAAGGCAGTAGCCCCAGCTGTGTCTCAAATTTGAGTGTTGCTGCCTTGCCCCAGGAATGCCACCCTGCACTTGGGCACTTGTTATCTGAATAAAACCATGTGCAGTAAACACATCCAGCCATGCCCTAACTTTGCAAATACCAGTATTCTGCTCATCTTCCAAGATGCAAACCAGTCACCAGTGTGATACCACATGTACCAAATATAATTCTCAGAAAACCTTGTTTCGTGGTTGGGTTGTTTGGGGTTTTTTTTTTTGCTGAAGTCTGAATTTTTGGAGTAACTAATTCAATTGCCTCCAAAATGAGTCTAGAAAGGATGCTGCAATAATACCTGCATGCTGTAGCATGCTCAACAGCAACTTCTTCAGGTGGCAGCAGACACTTTGGCCTCTGTGACTCTGGAAAATGTCTGCAGACACACATGCCTTGTTCAAACAGGTATGTGCTGAAGTGAGTTCAGAGGAAAGAACATCTTTGTTGTAAGTACAGGCTGGAAGAGCTGGGGTTGTTCACTCTGGAGAAGAGAAGCTCTGATGAGACATTACAGCACCTCCCAGTACCTTAAGGAGGCTTACAGAAGAGCTGGAGAGGGACTTTTTGCAAGAATATGAAGTGATAAGATGAGGGAGAATGGCTTTAAACTGACAGAGTATAAATTTAGAATAAATATCAGAAAGAATTTCTTTACCCTGAGGGCAGTGAGGCACCGGCACAGGATGCCCAGAGAAGTTGTGGATGCCCCATTCCTGGAAGTCTTCAAGGCCAGGCTGGATGGGGATTTGAGCAACCTGGTCCAGTGGAAGGTGTCCTTNAAGTGATAAGATGAGGCAGAATGGCTTTAAACTGATGGAGTATAAATTTAGAATAAATATCAGAAAGAATTTCTTTACCCTGAGGGCAGTGAGGCACAGGATGCCCAGAGAAGTTGTGGATGCCCCATTCCTGGAAGTCTTCAAGGCCAGGCTGGATGGGGATTTGAGCAACCTGGTCCAGTGGAAGGTGTCCTTGCCCACCATAGGAGGGTTGGAACTAAATGACCTTTAACCAATTTGGTGATTTTATGGTCCAAAGCAGTTACCCCAGGTAAGCCCAGCTCTAGCAGGAGCTTAACCTGTGAAATGTGCTGGATAATGAGCCCCAGCAAAGCACAGAGATGCCAGCACAGCACCTACTGATGCCACTCATTTCCCCCCCCACCACTTCCACAATCAGCACAGTTTCTCTCCACAACCAACCTCCTCCAGCAGCAGACAGGAACTGTCATTCCTGAGAGCTGCTGCACCTTGATAAAGAGGCAAGCCAGTGTCATTCCCTACAGAGCAGCAGCTCAAGCAGCCCCTGCAGCCAAGGAACTTCTATTCATGGAAGCATACACCACAGATACAAACTGGGGAACACTGATGAACAACCCCCTACATCAAGTCAAAGACCATCTTTATTTTTCTTGATGAGTGATACAAGGACATAGCTGTCTTTTCTCCAGTGGCAGGCATTCCTACTCATTTTTTGAAAGTCCAGAAGTGCTATTATAAAGAACACTTAATGGGCAGCTCCAGACTGTGGAGACACACAGAAACATTTACAGTGAAAGTTTGGTTTGTGAACTTACTCTCTGCTCTTCTAAGATTTGTCATCTGTGGGGGTTTGTTCACTCAAACAAAACTGGCACTCAATCTGCAACATCAGACAAGCATCTCTTTCTACAGAAGCATTTTGTTTGATATAAAATACAAGAACTTAAGGGCCCACTAATACAATTGAGAAACAGCTATCAAATAAGCAAGCTTTAGTTTTCAAAGAATCTGGTTGTATTTCACACAATTACTTGAGAAAAGCGACCCAACACTGGCTGATTAGATTGGGTGGCAGCTGCCAACATGATGTGACCCCTCCAAAGACCCTCTTAGGACATTGCCTGTTTTACCAGCTGGTCCCTCAGGGTGCAGATGGAGCAGCAGGAGGTAGCTGAGAATCACAGTGCTCTAACCCCATCTAGGGACTGAGCCACGGCTCAGCTTCTGCACAGGCACGAGCACCTGGCAGCCCAGGGCTAGCTGAGAAGGGCACTGAATAAAAAACTTTTGAATAAAAAAGCTCTGTTCCAGCCCCAAACCCCCACTTACCCTGCCTTTTCCATACAACTCATTTGTCACTCAGCTCTTAAACCCTGCACTGTATCACACACTTTCTGTTTTCAGTTTTCATTTAGTTTTACCACATGTTGTGCTACTCTAGTCTGCACTTTCCCTGCTTGTTGCCCCCAATAAATACTGATTATATATAAACCTAAGTATGTGCTTTACAAAATCAAATACTTTATGAGGGATTAGACTGGTTAAACACGATTGAAACAAACATTATTTTTAAAAAGCTGGTAAACCCCTGAATTTGTTACAAGAAGAAACAGCCAAATCAAACATGACTTTGAAAATGGAACATTCAGGCTCTGTTCACATCAAGACTAGCACTGAGGAGTACAGTGCATCTCCTTCTTCTTTCTGTTCATCCTAGACTTTACTGAGTGCTTTAGCAGCAAAGTCCTCAGTTTTGGATGCATGGGCACTGTGGGTCTCGCTTTTTCTGAAAAAGGTAGAATTACAGAATGCTTTGTGTTGAAAAGGGCACTAAGGCCCAGAAAGTGTAATATTTAAGGCACTCAGAAAGCAAGTAAGTAATATTTTTTTTTCCTCTTGCCATACACACATGCAAAATTGCATGCCTATCTACCTCAGCAGGGTTAAAAGCTTCTAGGTTTTGTGACAGCACCACCAGGTGCTCCTGCTTTCCTACAAAATTCTTCCAGGCTGTAAAGCCAAGCAAGTAGCAGGCACTCTGAAGCCAGTTTTGAGTCTATCATTATGTAGTATTGATACAATTGCAGCCTCCTTGGCAAACCTTACACTGTAGAGGCTTGTGTCTGCTTTCCCTTCAGTTCCATGACAGAATTCAGTTTCAAATGAAAAAACTGTTTTAAGACATTGTTGGTAGAAATATCTTCGTTCTCATTGGTTCATGATAACAGTATCTTCCCTGGTGAAACACAAGAAAATTGAAGAAGCCTGAAGTGAGAATAAAAAATAATTCTTCCACTATCAATATGTTCCACCTTAGAGAAATTATGAAGACAGCAAAAATAAGGGAAACAAATTTAAAAAGTAATTCTAAACCTGCAATTAAATATGTAAATTGACACTGAGGTAACATTCAGGGGTCTTCTGAAGGACTGTGGAAACAAGACTAAGAACCAACAGCACTGGAAACAAACCCAAAGAGCCCTGCAAATCTCTGTCACAGAAGGCAGATGCCTGTAAAACACTTATTTTCAGTGTTGTTAGAATATAGCAGAGAACTGAAGAGTTCAGCACAGAACCCAAATTCCCACTGGCAGGCACTGTAACAAGCACACACCATTATGGATCTTCCGCAGCTTCCAGCATAACGGGTTTGCTGCAACAGAGCAGCATCTTCCGAGTAAAAATACCACTTTGCATTTCAGCATCATCCCTGGGCAAATCCCTCGCGTAGCAGCAGATTACACCCACCACTGCCCCCCGGGAAGCACAGTGCCATAATCCCCTCAGCAGGGATTAGGAGAGGCACAGAGGGGCCACCCCATCCCAACAGCTCCTGCGGGAAAGTCAGCGATGGAACACAGCTTGCCCAGCTTCCTTACGTGAGCCCATTGCACCCCACTGGGATTTGCAGCGTACCTCCCTGCAAAGATCCAACCCAAAATTGTCGCTGTTATTGACAAACAGAAGCACACGGACTCCAGCTGCAGTTCATGAGAAGGCTAAAAAGTGTGGTTTTATTAACAAAATGAAACACCTTATATAAGGCACTTTGCTAAGTACAAAATGATTGGTGAGCAGGAACACCACCTTCTCTACTACCATTGGATAGGTGAGAGAAACAATACATTATATTGTTGTGAGAACAGGGATGAAAAACAGCACCCGTTGTTTTGAGAAGGAATATTGCTTGGAGAGTTTATCTACAAACCTTCTCCTGGGAAAGTAAGAAGCTTTCCCCTGTAAAGAAAGGATCCTGACAGGCCTTCAGCCGTGAAGTTTCAGGGACACAGAATTGTCAGCCCCACACAAAATGTCCTTCAGGTAACTGCTGATGGTAACAATGGGCCCTGCATTTTCCCTCTGCATCATACCAGTGTGAAGAAAATCATCCGCAGTCCTTCTAAAGACTGCCATGTAATTAGAGCAGATTTAAAACCCATTACAAGAGACAAGTAAAAGGATGTTCATAGTGAACAGAATACAGCAAGCATCTGTTTTTAAGGAGCAAAAAGGCTGCTAAAGGGCTAACATATCAGGGTGCCTGATGAACTTGGGAGGTGCTTGGTGTTTGCCAGGGAAAGGTGGGTGACACACAGGGGATCAAGCACCTTGATGCTGTGTGCGTGAGTAATGCTGGTATTTCATTCTGATTCTGAGCAATGCTGGCAGACAGCCAAGATGAAAAGCAGCCATGAATATAATTTTTAAAAAATATTTAAATTTGTATTTAATACTTGTATTTAAAAAATACAAATAACATTTGCTAAAAAAAACCCCCAAAATAGAAGGTTTTCTCTGCTACTTTTTAAACAGGATTTTGCCTTCACTGTACTTACTAAAAACTGTGAACCAAAAAAATTGCAAATGCTCCCTACAACTGTCTTGTTAGGAAGGAGTTGAAGCATGGAAAGAAAATTGGGTTGTCAAAAACCAGACACCTCAAAATACTCTCTTGGCAGAGGGAAACTCCTACACCTTCTGAGCACCCTCTCAGAGGTAATGACTACCTATAACCAGAGATGAGAACTTTGCACAGTGGTGCTTTTGTGTTTTCAAGAGCTGAGTCCCTTATGAGTCACTGACAGCAAAAACAGCAAGGTTACTTCCTTCCAGTGCTCAGCCACTATCCAGACCCCATCCCACAAATTCAGGGAAGGGCAATAAAAAAGTCTTTATTCTACCCAGTTTATGACTTTTGCCATCTGACACTGTCTTCCTGGTATTTATTGCTCAACCCTGAACCTTACAGCAAACCTTCCCTCTCTGCCATTGGGAAACTCCTCCCTCCTGCAGCATGGAAAAAGTGCATGGGGAAAATGGAAATATGGAGAAAAATCTAAAATTATTCTTTTTAATTGGTCCAGTGGGATTGATGAAGTTTAGATACAGCTGGCATTATTGTCTTCTGTTTCTCCTGGGTTTGCAAAATGAATAGCAAGTCTGAAGGTTTGTTAAAGTTAATTGTAATTTATTTGCCCTGCAGAGTACTCAGCATTGGAATGCAGAATTAATCTTACTAAACTTGTCCCAATCAGTTTAATGACTAATATGGCATTAAAATATATTAATTCTTTTTTCAAAAATGCAAAAGACAAATTACTTTGCAAAACACTGCAACGTTTTATGGAGTAATAAACAATAATAAATTATTTTATAAGCAAGGTAAATTATTTTACTAAACAAAAACAATTTCATTTTTATATTACATTGAAATTAATTTATTTATGGTACTCTTTGCCTAAAGCTCATAAATACCAATACCTTTGGTCAGAAAATACTATGTTTCAGCAATCCAGTTAGTTAATAACAGCATTATTATCCTATGACAATATAGGAAATAAGGCAGAGAATGAGAGAGACAACAAAAGAGATGTTCCTTGCCCTAATGAGCCGCTAATGTTGTTTACCATTCATTTGCCTAGGCAAAGCAGGGCAGCTGGTTGCAAGTTCCCATTCTAGAGCCAGGTTTGATGCTCTCCTGTGGCCAGACCAGGTGGAAGCTCCTTTCTCAGGCTGCAGGACCCAAGCAGCCACTGGTTCAGCAGGTCTGCAGACACTGCTCCTCCATCTGTGAAACCACAAACAACAACAACTGGCCACATCTGTGCTGCACCATGCCCACAGCAGCACCCCAGTGCCCCAGCTCCTCGTGGTTCCCCCTGTGAGCTCCTCCAAGGCACAGCCTTGCTGTGGCCTCCCCTGTCCCACACCTCCCTGGCCAGACCCACCTCAGCCCTGCCCCAGGGAGGGAAACAAGCCCTCCAAGCAGCTCCAGCTCACCTCAGCACATGTCTAAAACAGGCCAGAAGAGAGTTTGGAAAACCTTGCACCTTCTGCTGGGGTTGGGAAGGCTTGCTGCTGGCAAGGAGATGGGCAGGGAGAGCCATGGTACTTCCACACCACCCACTGCACACCAGAGATGCCAAAGCACCCACCTCAGCAAGCCGTGACTCTGGAGATGTTTGTGGGGGTTACTTCATCACCTACCATTTTTTTATAATCTCCAGATCAAATTTTATTATATAAAATTAATTAATTTGGCATTTAGTTTTGGCATAAGAGATCTGATGTCTGCTTTACAAAGAGATTTTTCTATCTAAACTGTGAAACTAAATTAAGGAAGAACAGTACAACAAAAATGGTTACAAAAGACATCTGCATCTGAGATGGCCATTTAAGACTCTTCTTATAGTCACTGGGCAGCAACAGTCCGTGATTCATCTCATCCTAAATATAACCGGCTAGAGAGGCATGGAGAAATGATGCTAAAAGATGAGAAATAACCATTCTTCATATACATTTTTGTGCAGCACAGAAAAATAACCACAGTGTTCATCATATATTCAGTATAGCAATGTTTTTCAAGAGTTACGAGAAAAACAATTCTTCCCCAAATTAATACAGCTTTTTTTTCTTTTTTTCTTTTTTTCTTTTTTTTCTTTCTTCTTTTCTTTTTTTTTTCCCCTTGTTAGAGGAATGTAGAGTGGACATTTTCATAATGCCAGTGCAAAAAGATAGAATTAATTAGGACTGTCATTTCTATGCATTTACACCATCCCAATTCATATTGTTGCTGCTTTATCTATCTGGATCTGGCTTCTTCTGTAGCAGGGGGAAGTGGGGGAGCAGAGCTGGATCTGCTGTCACCCTCTGCCAATACGTGTGAGCTGGATTCCAGCTCCCACCCAGACTCCCACACTCTAGCTGGAGATATGGGACACTAAAGAAGCAATGAGCAAGGAAACCACCAAACCCCAGCTTTACCTTGCTGAGAGCTTTAACGCTCCAAAAGCAAGACTGTGTAAGAGCAGCATGATGACAGAGGCACGACAGAGCAGATGTTCAATACACAAGGCTTCAGCTAAACCAGCAAGCTTGAAGAGGAGAAATCAATAGCAAAAGGAAAGAGGTTGAAAACTCCTCTCCTGTCCTCAGCTGCACACAGACATTAATTTCTACTTGCAGGATGCCAAGCACTCTACCTCCTGCACTTGCAAAAGGCTGTTGAACCCAATGCCCTTATCTAGTCCCACCTACTCCTTGTACCCAGGAGAATACATACTTCTTTATGAGAAGTAATTTTAGCACCCTGCTACTTGCAACCTGCTGACTCTCCCTCTACAGGGTTTTATAGATACACCTGTAGGCACACAGGACACCAGACTGGATCACAGGAATTTGTAACATCATTGTGCTGAAGGAAACCCCAGGTCCCATACTCTGTACTGATGGCATGCAGATTAGGAGATGGAGTTTGAGTTGTTTTCTACTGAATCTGAAATTTCTGAAATCTGAGATCTCTGAGCCATACTGGAAGAGTTACAGCAGAGAACATGCTCCTCTAGCAGCTCTGGCAGGTGCTAGTGGAGTGGATTTTGCAATCTGATGTTGGAAGTCAGTTCCTCACCTCTCAAAACCAACTACTCGAATCTTGTAACATCCAGAGTCTGCTGTCATGCTTATCTCAGCTGCTGGGCTTTTAAGGACAACTGAAGAAGCTGAGGTCATCAATTAAAAGCTGCTGTAATTTTTTATTTTTTTCTCCTTATTTTAGGTTTCAGGAAGTCTGTATGGTTTCTTGTTTGGTATGTGCAACCCTTATGTTGTTAACAGAGGTCAAACAGAGGCAGTGCTAGAGGAACCCTTCACTCTTCTTATAATTCTTAACGCACACAGATAGCAGAGCTTCAAAGCACAAGAAGTACAGAGCACAAAGCTTGTCCTGGTTTCAGCTGGGATAGAATTAATTTTCTTCCTAGTAGCTGGTATAGTGCTATGTTTTGGATTTAGAATGAGGATTATGTTGAGAATAATGCTGATAACACACTGATGCTTTAGTTGTTGCTAAGAGTGCTCACTCTATGTCAAGGACTTTCCAGCTGCTCACTCTGCCCTGCCAGCAGGAGGAGGCTGGAGGTGTACAAGAAGATGGGAGGGGATATAGCCAGGACAGCTGACCCCAACTGGCCAAAGGGGCATTCCATACCATACAGCATCATGCTGAATAATAAAACTGGGGAAATTGGCCAGGAGAGACCAATCTCTGCTCAGGGACTGGCTGGTCATCATTCAGCAAGTGATGAGCAACAGCAGTGTGCATCACTTATTTTGCATATCCTTTTATCATTAATAATTATTATTATTTCCCCTTTCTTTTCTGTCCTATTAAACTGTCTTTATCTCAAGCCACTAATTTACCTTTTTTCCAAGAAGCTGGGAGGTGCTTAGCAGGCTGCCCAGTTAAATCACTACACAGCTACATTGCTAGAAAACTGATAAGCAAGTGAAGTGCATTTATCAATGGACACAGCAGAGAGAAGCTGTATCTTTTGAGTTTTATCAGAGACCATTCTTTTTGCAAGTGCATGCACACTCCAGCTGTCCTCACTGGTGACACTGTGACAATGAGAAGAAAAACAAAGGAAATTTATATTTCTGAGTATTTCTTCATAGGCACACAATCTATTTAACCACTCATGCTGTTAGCTGCATGCACTGTTGTCTCCATTTAGCACTCTAATTATGCCAAAATGTTGGTTGCTAGATGAAGATTTGACAAAGAAAAGGCCCCAGGTGATAAAACTTTTGATCTCATTCTCTTTGCCTGTGTTTTAAGGAAAACACGTTGCCAGTAAACCGTGATCTGATTATTTGCTTCTTGTGTGATCAAGGAAGGGCAGTGGAACAAAGGACTCAGTGTTCAGGTGAGTCCTGGCCTCAGGTGAGAGCCACCTGGCAATGCCTCTGCAAGGACTGAGATAGCCTAACTCTTTTCTGGAAAGGAACCAGAAGCAAAAGTGACAATTATATCCATGTACCCGACTGATGGGAATCAGCTGCCACTTGTAATATAAGCACAGAATGAAACAGAAGCACTGTGGTAGCCTGACCTGCTCCTGGAGGAGTTCTCTGTGTACCTGGGCATTTTTCCAACCAGGCCTTTTTCTATGTAGGCTTTGTCTCAGTTTTCTGTGCTTATCTTACTTTAGGACTGGATCACAGCAACAGAAGGCTAGAAAACTGCTCTCAGGACATGGTATGAAAACCTGCTCAACTGAGATCCAGGGTGGCTTCCAAACTTTTCCCAAGGTGAGCCCATGGGCCTGAATTCCACTTCTAGAATTGAATTACACTTCTAGAATTGAATTACACCTGTGTCTTTCACCCCTCTGTCCTAGGACACACTTCAAGTCTCAGATAAAATCCAAGACACTAATTTTTACTCAAAACATCCGGAATGGTCTTTGGGACCTGGTGGGCTGCCAAAGAGCCTGTGATTCTTTTTGCTCAATACAGTCTTATTTAAAATTGGCAGCAGCTTTTGAACTAGAAGCTCACCTTTGCTGTAAAAGGACATTGCCTGCAGTGAGCTCCATTAACTGATATATGTAATACTCTTCAGGGCACTTTTATCTCCAAAGCTGGGCTGAGGATCAAGGAAACTTGTTCTTTATTTGGTAAGTCATATTTCTTCTGTTCACTTTAGCCCATTGTTTTGAGGTTCTGCTCTGGATACCATGCATGTAAGAGTAAACAAATTTTCTATTAGCCTTTAAAGAGAATAGGGAGCACCACCTTCAAAGATGAGGAAAACCACCTCATTCTACCCAAAATACGTAGCAGCCTGGCCAAGGACAGATGTTGGTACCTGCTGATGCCTTCTCGAGGCTGACCTGGAACAGAGACTAGACAGAGCAGAAGGATAAAGTAGGGATTTATTAAAAGGCCTCAATGGGTACAACTGCGCAGCACAAGAGTCCAGCTAGACCACAACCAAGATGTCACAAAATGGATGCCCAATCACGAGGTCTCACACTTTTATAAGTTCTGGTCCATTAGCATATTAGAATCAATTGTCCAGCCATAGCTTCAGGTTATGAGGCTCCATTCTCCTTGTTTTGTTTTTTTTTTCGCTTCATTGTTGTTTTTGTTCTTGGGCCTGAAAGTTGTCCTTGGTATCCAGCTAGAGAAGGAATTGTTTTGTCTGTCTACTCTGTGAAGAGAACTCAGTAGTATTTAATAGGAAACCTAAAACTACCTACTAAAACAGCACAGGATCTAAAAAATATAAAAGCTAAAACTTAAGGCATCACTGCCACCATCACTGTTGCTGTTTGCTCCAAGAGGCAATGGCCCATTGTGCTGATGCAGCACCTCCTCTCCCCCAAGGCCACCGAGATTGCACACACTTTGCTGTGTGCAGACACAAACACATCCTCCACTGCCAGTGCATGTACCCGGGGGGGAAAATGAAATGTAGCACACAATGGGTAAAGCACCAGGTTATTGGAAATCATGGAGCGTCCCCTGAAAATCAAAACACAACAAGATATGACCATCTGACACCTCTCCTTTATATTCAAGAGGTGTATATCAGTGGTGAAGAATGGAAACCTCTCTTTTGCTCTGGGGCTATGGGCTTCTCTGGAACTTTGAAACACAACCCATGAGGTCATGCTCACTGCAAACAAAGGCAAACAATGCACTGTTGTTTCCTGCAGACTGTTCTGTTTGTGCTGTAGTGTGTGAGATTGCAAAGATCAAAGAGATGTAAAACACCAGGGTATACAAACATATTACTGCACTAATGCAATGCAAACAGTGCATGTGGAAAGAACAGTTTGATTTTATTTCACTTTCTTCTGCTTTCAGAATAAACATCACATCAGCATGGTCACTCTGGTTGGTATTGGAGCAGTCCTTTTGTTGTGATAATTTCTGTGGCCATGTAGGCAAATATAGCACTAACACAGAGGGTGATACACCCAGAAAGCCACTGGAGAAATGTCCCTTGTGCTTTGGTGGGACATCGGCAAACATTTCTAACTGACCCAAGTCAAACTCTCAGGGAAGTGCTGACGGGAAGGAGACATTCCCACTTGCATCATGTTTACAATGTTCCTCTCAAAGACAATATACAAATGATGGGGATGGGAATGGGGTGGGAATGGGGATGGAAGCAGGGTTGCTCTGCATTCTTAAAGCAGAAGTGACAACTCTTACTAGAGCCTCAGCTTAGCAAAGATGAAAGTGACTTATCCTATAGAGGTCACAGATCCAGGCTGCTTTAATCCAGCAGTCTTCTCACCTTATTGACTGCCATGAACTCCTTTAGTCTCTAGCATCAGCTCCTTCATACCACTGTGGTAGCTGTTTTGTTTATGGATCTCAAAGTTTATTAATGGAGGAAAATACCTCACAATCTCCCAAGGAATTAAGGATAATATTAAGTGCATTTAAAAACAGAGGGGTTATTTGCTTACTGTAAGCAAAATGAGGGGGAAAGGGGAACAAGGAATGGTTTGGGTAGGCGCTGTTTCACTCTACTCAAGTGTTCCTAGGGTGAAGAATCAGGCTGTCCCAAACATATCAGCATCCCACCACCATTAATTACTACCATCCCTGAGCTCAGATAAGAACTGATCCTGAGCTACAGCTGTCTATCTTGAGCACTGTTTTGTGAGAAGGACAGCTGTAAGCACACACATGGACCTGAGATATTAGGCTGAGTGGAGACTCTCACCTCCCCAACTCACACACTGGGTCACCGACTGAAGGGGTGGGTAAATGCTGGGGAATGTACCATCCTAGAAACCAGGACTGCTATCTCCAGGAAAGCCAGGCAACAATTACTTCCAATGAATTAGGAACATGCAAGACTTCAGAAAAGGATGAAATTTACTTGTGTCTCCTGGACTACCTCTTACAGAAGGCACAGAATCATAAAATAGCTAGAATATTGTCCTACAAGCAAAGATCAGGAAAGATTCCATGTCTGGTCACAGGACTTGGGACCCCTCAGATTTCTCTCTCTTGTTTTTATATCAGACTTTGTGGAAGCTGAAACAAAGATAAAATTTTGTGACATTTTCACTAACACCAGACCTTCCTTTAACTTAACTATAATGCTGAGTTTTCATCATATAAACCAAGTAACCTGGGATGTAAATGAAATTATTTTCATTTAAAAGAATGGAGAAGTACCTATAAAATCAGATGATTGGCAATCCTCTGGTAAAACTAGATATGTGAGATGTCACAGAAACAAATGGATACTTTCCCTTTGATGCAGCAGCAGCATTTCTGAAGGCTCAATACAGAAGGCTTTAAAGTGCTGTAAACATCACGAGAAACACGAGGCACTATGTGGTCAGACCCTTCAGTGAGAACAAAGCCAGGGTTGCCTTGCAGTGGCATCTTTTTGTTCTCTTACTCACCTGTCAGCCACCCAGGCCACATTCCTTCAGCATTTATGTGTGCATAGGTAAATCTGGATTGCAAGTCCAAGAGAGTACTTCAGTATTCCTGAGAACACCCTGCTGAATGCAGTAGGGATGGACAGAAACAGGAGTCAAAGGAAGTGCTTCTAATCTAAACACAGAATCCTACAGACGTGCAAAGCAGGTTCAATTTAAGTATCAAGTGAAATGCCTGAGTCCTTCTGGATCCAAACCTTAATGGTAAAGCAGTCTGCTTTGTCTCTAGGATCTCTACTGATGAAGCACCTTGCAACACACATACATTTGTAAAACATAAAAATTATATCCATGTTACTCTTTCATACCACACTTCAAACTGAAGTCTGTAGTTAAGCCATAAGGAATCCACATATTCATCAATATGACACATCAGAGCTGAAAAGAAGTAAGCACTGGTTAGGATCTGTGGCTTCATCTGAAGAACAGCAAAAAATGATGAAATGTGTTGTACCCCTCTAACTTGTATTCTGTCAAACCAATTCTGACTTAGTATGTGGGCTCTCATCCAGTCTGTCTTGAAGCTGAAAGGGCCAGATTCAGACTGCTACATGGAAGTGATGGTAGACTCACTCTAACACAAGACAACAGGTTCCCAGGCCCAAAGTTCCCTTTTATTTATGTAACTTCAGAACGGTTTGAAATTACCCTCTGCATTCTTAAGTTTTAATCTAAGGGTTATAAAGCATCAGTTTCATCAGAACTCATGAAATCTATTCTATTTCTTTGCTCATTTGCACATATTTTTGCGGCAGCATTAAAGCAGCTAGACCATGACAGACACACAAAAGCAGCAGAGTGTAGCACACCAGTGCAGTGAGTGTACTGTCCCAGCATGATTTAAAGCACAGATCCCAATCTAGACCAAGAGAGATGGATATGACATAGAGAAAATTACCTATTTTTAAAAGTCTTGCTCCAGCTGCTGGTTTCATAGCACATACTGTGGTCCAGACTGATAAGAAGCAGAAATTTGCCTAAGAGCTGATGACACTTTATATACTACAAAACCACTTGTGAGATCCACAGGATACATGGATGTTGACAGAACAATACAAGCAGCATGTGGCTGAACAATCTCCCAAGCAACCAGAAATTTTTGGCAGCCTGCACATACTCCAGTAGTTAACATCAGAGGGGAAAAAAAGCAGACTACTTGTTATTTGGCTAGTATAACACTCTGCCTTTTTAAAACAACTTTTACAAAATGAATGAAGTTATTAATGAGAAAACACACAGGATATGGCCTTGATAACAGTCTTTCTGAAGTATCCAATCTCATAAAAGGTGTACCTAGAGATATCTGGGTTACTTTGTGGGTTTGGCTTGTGGGCCTGATTGAGGATGTGGGGCCAAGATGTGACCTGCTGTTGTCTCATGGCTTTTCTGTGCAGAGCCAGCACAGCCACAAGTAACACTGCTCAAGTATTAAGACAAGTTACAAGGTGCAAGGGCATGGGGAGACATGAAAGGAGATGAACAGTTAGGTCAGGTCTGTCTTTGCATTCCCTAGGTAGATGTGAGCATGGGATCTGAGATGCCAGCACTCATACACAGAGCTCACTGTCCCCTCCGGGCCCTACCCCTCTGCCAGAGGAAAGCAGATGGCCTCAAGGGCAGGTTAAAACAGTCCAGATCCCCTTGCAGTTCAGTAGGATTTAGCAGGTGAACAAGCCATGGCACAAGATGACAGAGTGCTCTGAGGCAGCCAAGGATCCAATCTGAATTTGTGGAGAAAGAACTGTTCAGAAAATTAGAAATGGAGATTTCTCCATCTCCATTTCTACCACTGTCATGGGGAATGTTACAGGGCAAATAGAGAGAATTTCTTCAATTTGGCTTTTAGAAACACTTATCTTCTAGAAGCTATTACATTCTTTGGGTATAATTAGCTTTAGGTAAAGCAAGAAGATGCATCTACATTTCTATGTTTTACATTTCACTGTCCTTTTCTGCCCAACCCCAGCCTGACTACCCACAATACCAAAAAGCCACCAAAAGAGAAAACCACATACCTGTCTTTTGTTTCATGATGCTACTTTTCTGTTAAGTATCAAAACCCACCAGACCAGTTTAACCAGCCCAAGCAGCTGGGCTGGCCAGCAGTCCATTGAGAGGGAAGTGACTGCAAGATGTGGAGACTGATGCATAGCAGAAATGTGACAGGTAGGCACATCAACCACTAGAGCAAAAGGAATAAATCAAGCATCTTCAACAGTGAAAAACCTATTCAGATGCCTAAACAGTATGTTTAGCTTCCCACAGCTAGCAGACACTGTTTAAAGAGTCCATAGCTCAGCCAGCTGGAGAGGTTGGACAGTTGTGAGAGCTTGTCAAGTTCGAAGGCCATTGGTTATAAAAAAAGGTTGGCTAAAACCACTTCTGCCCTTGAGGCAATGTTAGGAAAAAGATTTTTCCCACAGGACGTCACAAGTCATTAACCAGCGCAAAAGAATGCAGCTTATGCCTCTGCCTCATATACCCACAAGAGGAGGAGTGAGATTCATCTTGCTTCTGAAACACTGGAGATGTACCTTAACTTGTTCCTCTGTGCCCTGATGGTCCTACTGATGATACTCAACCCATCTGAAAGCATCATGTATCTTACTTCTATGCTCAGGGTAGAATCATTCCCAGATGTGAAATCCAAGAGGAATGCTCCCTTAGCCCCTGTCCTGGTCAGATCACTGGGGCTGCTAGTGAGCCTGCTGCAAACTTTTCAACTACTACATTTCTTTTACAGCCTTGGTGATGTCCTTGCTTTCTTCTGCTCTCTTCTGGCTACTTACCTGGGAAAAAGCTAATGGGCCTTTCTGGGTTGTTTCTGCAGCTTTTAGCCACAGGAACATTTTCAGACTATGGCAAAGTCTATGCCTGTGACCAAAAGAGCCTCCCTTTGTGTTCTATTGTGAGGTGCCTTGCATTTCTCAAATGCTTTAGGCAATGGGTTTCAAAGCACTTCAATAATGTTTAAAAAACCCCAGCACTTTGGTAATATTTCTTTGTCTTCTCCATCTCCCACACAGAGTCAAGCCCAGGTCTGCTACTCACTCATACTACCTGCAGTGATGGTGCCTTTGGGCTGTTCCAGAATGTCTCTCCTTGACTCCGAGCAGACCAGATTTCATCTCCTCTCTATCAGAAGTCTCCTAAGAAATTCTTCAGTAAAAACTCAGCAACTCCTGTGGATTCATCCTCACTTTAATAAATACCTCAGTAGTAGCAACAAAAATGACTCAACTGTAAAGATAGCACAGAGAACATTCCTCAAAACAGACACCGTAACAGACAGTGTGGTGAATCTGTTTGTTTGTTTTTTTTTTTTATTTAAGGATTCTCATTAATATGCCTTATCAGAGCCTGAACTCAGGACAAATTCTGCTCTAATTAACCTGACAAATTTTTTCACAGCACAGAGTTATTGTCTCTGTTCATAGTCCATCTCTATGATTCTTTGATTCTGAGATAATTCATCAGTGTTGGGGATCCTGTATTTGGGGATACATGATCAAGCCACTAAACAGAAAATTCACAGCATAAAGTCTCAGCCTTAAAAACTGATGAGATGTTTCAGAACAGGCTGGGGTCTCCAAGCTACTGCCCTAAAACATGCTTCTCTGTTTTGTATTCAGTTTGTACTGCTCTCTTGCACTTACTCCGGAACTCTTGCAAAATACAACCAAAATTCCCGGCAAACATCCATATATTAAACTGCCTCCTCTTAGCTCTCCTTCTCTAAAGTAACAAGACATTAAAGAAGACATTCTCAGGACTGTACACATTTGAAGAGCAACATATGAATGACAGAGAAGGGAAATCAACAAAAAGGTGAGAAAAACATACACTCGGGACTGGAGGGGAAGTAAAAATGTTCAGAGCTCTGCCTTAATTTCAGGAGGCCATTCCTCTTTAGAAGTAGATGTAAGCATGAGTACCAGCATTAACTCTGAACTCTATGTTTTCTGGGCTAGAGTCAGCAGTTCCAAGAACATTCTCTGTTTGTTCCCATTTAACAATTCAAAATGTCTACCCATGCTTTTCCTACATGCCTTTTATTTTTTTTTCCTTTAATTTCAGTATCATTTTTCCATTTTGAATCCAACTTTGCCTTTAAGACAATTATTTTTCTGTATTTCATGTAGTCCTGTTGTGCTTGCTTCAAATAAATCAATCATCTTTATACTACACAAAGGCATTTGGCAGCATTACAAATGCACCAAAATATATTCACAATCCGATAATCTATGCTTTCTATTTGCAATCATCTTTTTGCCTTCTGCTTAAAAGCAAGACGGCCAATTTCCAGTCATAGGCATTCATGTGATCAGGATCTCAGAGCCATAGTAGGCCACAGCTTGGGCACTCCTAATGCTCTGTGTTTTCCTGGACTGAGCTTCTCACAATCCAAAATATCTACAGCGACTTTTACATCAATGGCAAATTCAAGGGCGCAAATGCAGAATTTTCTTCCGTAATGCATACAGCCAGCCTATGGGTTGATTAACTTCAAAAGATGCTTTGACAAATAGAGAAAAATTCAAGTTCCAAATTTGGGACAATTTTTCATAGTTATTAAAAGAATACTATAAAAATATTAAGCATTCCTGAAATAAAGTTCAGTTTTAAATCTGTTGCAAAAATTAAACCCATGCAATTATAAGGGCCTAAAATAATTGAAGGAATTCAGAAAACTATGTACTCCTTTAGAGAAAATTTTTCAATTAAGAGGGGGTCATAGCTTCTTGTTGCTTCCTGAACACATTGAGCACCTTTAGTGCCAGCAGTGAGAAATCCCTGCTGCTCTCAAAGCACTCCTGAAAAACAGGTTCAACTTTTTTATCTCAGATAATCTTTGGCGTGAGACTCCCAGAAAGAGCTGCCACTGTGTCAAAATTAAGCTTAAGTATTTAGTTCAAGACCATAAAAAAAAAATCTGCAGAATGCAAAGAAGACATAGAAATTCTGGCCTGGGGTGTTGTTTTTTAAATGACCACACAGAAGAAGATACATAATTATGCGAATTGTTAAACTGAGTTGGTTACATAAGCCAAGCTGGTTACAGGCAAGTTATTCAATTAATGACTTTTTTTTTACTGATTAAAAACAGGCTGTTATACTTGGATCCTGAGTTATCTCTAGTTAAACACCACTTAAATCCATGTTAAGTCACTGTGTTCTTGTCAACAGATTTTAGATTGAGTCAGCTCTGTGCATCCAACAAAGGGTTATTTACTTTCTTAAAACAAACACCATTTTTATATCACTGTTGGATGGAGAGCTGTGTGAGTTTAATCAGGCATAACTCACTCAAAAGTCACCAAACAAACTTGAACAAATGGTGCCCAATATTTGTCAGAAAAATATTTACACCAGTTTCCCCAACCCAGTGTTCAGTGCCATCTGGAAAACGAGCAAAAAGATGTTTCCCCCCCTCAGGCAGGAGTAAGCAAGCAGTCAGTTTAAGCTCTACCTACAAAAGTTAAATGTGATAATGATAAAACATCAATCAGCTTAGGGGGAAAAGCAAAGTCTGTAGCTCTCCCCCTTCCTGGCTGGGCAGGAATTTTCAGAAATGCTTTCTCAATCCTGTGCACCAAGCTGTATAGAAGATGAGAGAGGGTAAAGAGAGGGGTAAGCCATCACTTGTGCTGCAATCAGCGTTAACACAAGCTTAGGGAAAACAGCTTTTGGCACTTGGTCTTGTTGCTCAGTTGAAGACAACCATGAACAACAGTGAAAAAAGCTGTAGCTAAAAGGTTAGATACAGCACTACATGCTGAATACCAAAATAAACATAGTCTCATTTTGAGATTTAAGGGGGGCAAAAAGAATCCAACCACATTCAAATTCTCTGTAGGTCAAGAGAAAATTTGTGTTTTGATTCTGTTTGAAATGACATTTTTCTAACATCCAACTTGAATAAATGCATCTTTTCATATAGAAAATAACTCAGCACAGCCTCTCCTATGAAAATATTTTTCTCCTGGCAGAACCAGGTTTCATGCCTAACCTCAGATGCTCTGACTACTTGAGAACAATCAGCCACTTTTATTTATTAAACAAATGTGAACAGACATTCATTCTCTTTAAGAAGCAGTTTTCTTCAGCCTTCATAACACAGACAACAGAATAATAAAAAAGGGTTGTTTTGCACTACTTCCTTTAATTTTATTGAGTGACAATCTCTGTAATTAATATAAAGTTACTCCATTCTACGAAGATCAAGACACCTTACAGTATAAAATTCCCTGAGATACACTATGCAATTTGAGGCATCACATAATTCTCTATTCCATGTACATCAAAATCAAAAAGTAATGGTAATTCTTCACCTTATAAAACCCAGAAGATAATGATCTTCCTTTCTCTCCCTCCACCTCAATATTTTAAGGCATGGAGTAAAAACTTTTTCAAAATGTATTCAAGGAAACTTTTTGACCTAAAATAGAAAATAACTTTCCCCAACAAGTGGATTGTACACATCATCTGCCATGCCTTGTGGAGTCTGGTACCAAATGTACAAAGCAGTTTGTTCAGGCAAATTTTATATTTGTCATTGAACTAGAGCTCTAGAAAGTGCATTACAAAAGCTGGTCCTTTGCCTGTAACAATGCAGTATTAGCTCATGGTATAGATGACCAAAAACCAGAGATTTATAGAAATTCTGTAATATTGATTTCAGCAGCTATAAGCCTGGGCTGAGTTTCCTCCCAAATGGAAAGTCACAAATTTGCAACATCCATGTAAGAATGATGAAATTAGAAAAGGCTTCTTTACTCCCAATGAAAATGTTCTGCAATAATTATTACAAATATGCAGTTTTCACCATACAGTTCTTGAAAATCTTCAATGCACTATTTACAAATACTGTGCAATTCTGATCATTTTACACAAATGATGCTCTAAGCTTAATAGCTCTCTTCTAAATTCTACAAAAATATTACCTGAAAGATTTCAATTCTTTATTTTAGAGAGGCTGAGAAAAAAAAAAAAAGAATGTTTGTGATCTCTGGAAATTCCCATGCTCCTGTAGCCTGATCTTCTGCATGTGGCATTACTAATGGCTACACAGAAGAACTTTGTGCCTGTAAACTTTCACAAAAAGCTAAAAAAATTAGGAGAACTGAAAAAAATGCACTAGTTTCAGCAGACTGACAGAAAGTAGTGCAGTCTTAAATATTATTTCATCACTTTTAAGACTGGGTTTTTGTATACAGTTATGTGAACTCTGATAAAAACTGAACAGAAAAAAAAAGTATTAAAAATTCAAAGGAGGAACCTTTCATCCTGACACTTAGGTATTACTGTAATGCTATACCTAAATTGGAATTTTAAAAGCATCAAACCCTGTATTATGGGATTAGTAACTACTGATAGAGAAACAGATGACCATGCCATGAAGAACACTATGTTTCTTTGAACAATCACTTTATACCTTTTGAAGTGAAAGTGCAGCATTAGGAATCATCCCTACAATATCCCACCTTGCATAGATTGTTTTCACTGCCTTCCCAATAAATATTCTACAGTAACTCTGGCACTGACAACAAAAAGGTTCATCAAGTACTTTCAGCCAACCTTCCCTGCACAAAAGCAGGAGGGAATAATTGCAGAAGCCTGCAAGATCTGAACTGGTAAAAGTGTGCAAATTGTTAATGAACTTCATTATTATTAGTTTTGTTCCCAATAATCCTAGGCTCCATGCTTACCTAATCATGGGGCACATCTAACTAGAAATAAATTACAGTGGACTGCCAGTTCATACATCTTAAAAGCACTCATCCAACATCCCATAGAGCTTAAATCAAATCTAATCCTTTCCTAACCTAAATATGACTCACAAATGCCAGTGAGGTTGCCCAGCTTTTATTTGCAACTGGATTTCTTCTTTTCCCACCTGTTCTGTGCCTATGATTTTATTCTGAATGAAGTCTCTGAGTAACTCCATCGATTAAAAAGCAGCAGAATGAATACCTTATTCATTCTGGGCAGGTCTCTCGAAGGCTGTCATTTTTTCGCCACCAAACTTCATAGCCGCAAAAGACAGGGAGGCTGAGCTTGGCCAGGACGTGTAACTGCAACTGCATATTCTTTCAGGCTTTGGTTGAGCAAGATCACATGTAACCAAAAAGTAACCACACATCCACTACAAGGGTGGCTCCAGAAAAATGTGGGAGTCTAAAAGGGAATAACTACTGTAAATGTTCCTGACAGGCACTGAGCGAAGGGAGTTCTACCTTAGGAACCTATTTATTGATTAAAAAACTGAGCCAGGAAAAGACCTCAAAAGCAAAGGAAGACAAAATAGCAAATCCTTCCCTTTTTATATTCTTTTCTCACACAATCTGTATTTAACCAACAGTGTAGATTTTATTCTCAACGGTAATTTTCTTTTTGAACGGAAATTACTTGGGAGTTTGGGGATTTTTTGGTAATTATTATTTTAAAAACAACAACAACAAAAAAAAAACCCCAACAAAACAGCATTCTGACTAGCCTGTCCCCCAGCAGAATTTTTAAAAATGCATGCCATAAACCAAAAGAGCTGTTGCACAACAACACTGTCTATTGATATTTGAGAAAAAAGTTATCCTTTCTGTACAAATATTCAGTACAGTAATAAAACCCCTGCCATTCTGAGCCTTTCCCTGCATTTTCCTGTATGGCAATAACTATGCAGAGAAAAACCTGTAGATACCTGTAAACATTTTCTAATTCCTGAATAAAGGGAGGGTGTAAATGTTCCAGCTTTCTTCCCTACAGTCTGTGTTTTCCTGTACTTTAAGTTCTACTCTACTTTTATCCAGGATAAACATGCGTATGGTTTCAGCAGGTAGTAGGAGAAATACTTTACATCATCTGAGCTGTTTGTCCACTCAGATTCAGGCCCCTCCATATGCTTTTTCCTAAACAGAACAATTATTTGGTTCAAAGCATTATTAGCGGGCTGCTGCAATTTCAAGCATTGCTAAAAGGTGCTACTGTATGATAAGATTCTTACATTCAACAATTGTGGCTCAGAATTTGTCTGTAAATAGCTTTCACACGCATAAAAAACCAGTTAAAAACATTCATTTTTGTCTTAATATTACAGAAAACCAGCACTGATCATGTATCCTCTGTGAGCAGAGGAAAGTTTCACAGTCCAGGAAGTTGTCATAGCCACCAAAATTGGTTTCAGCTGTACAGCTGAGGAATTTGGCATCGGATATTTATGTTGAGCTGTGCAGAACTGTACAACTTTTGGAAATTTAACTTTGCTCTTTAGGAATCATCTGGCATAATGTCACTTGGTACTTTCATAATTTTCTCTGTAATAAAAATCTTCCTTTTGTAGGCTTTTCACAGCTTGTTTTCCTGTACCTGTATGCTTCTCCAACTAATGCCAGCCTTCCGTGGCTAATGCTCCTTACCTGGGCTAGTGATCTCTGTGAGACCCATCCTTCCCGACACCTTGACGCTCGGCCCAGGCAAGTCTCACCCGCCAGGAACATCAGCTTTCAAACCAGCTGGCCAGATTTCGAACAGTCTTGATTTGATTCCCAGCTGCCCTAACAGCCTCGCAGACCTTGCAGAAATGCTCATCCCAGAACGAGGTGACGTGGACTTCGTACTTCTTCCTCCAGGCAAAGTACCGCCTGTAGTTGGGTTTGTTTTTATCGAGGAATTTCAGGTAGGTGGCCAGCAGCCGCGGGCTGGGGAAGTCGTCAACGTGGATGAAGGAATCGGGGGGGATGAAGCGCTCGTAGTTGGCCCTGCGGGGTCCGAGGACGACGGGCACGGCGCTGGCGGAGAAAGCGTTTCTCCAGAGCTTCTCGGTGATGTAGTCGGTGTGCTGGGAGTTCTCGAAGGCCAGGTAGAACTTGTAGGCTGAGACGGTCTCCACCAGGCCGCCCTCGGCCAGCGCCAGCCCCCGCGCCCCGTACACGTCGATGGGCAGGTGCTCCTTCAGCTGGCGGTAGTAGCGCACCCGGGCGTGCTCCTCGTTCCAATTGCTGATGACCCAGGCCACCAGCCGCGTCTTGCGGGGCAGGACGAAGGGCCGGGGCGCCGGCGGGACGTAGAGGTACCCGTAGGGAACGAACACGTCGGAGTCGCGGCGATAGGACATGGTCCAGTTGAAGAGCCCGGCCAGCCCCCGCAGGCCGGGCGAGTGCGACGGCGACTCGAAGTTCATCCACACCCAGCGCTGGCGCGGGGGTCGCGGCGGGGACCCTCGGGGCAGCCCCTCGGCGCCGTGCCGCGCCAGGTCGCGGTGGTGGAACAGCACCGCCTGCGCCTCGCCGAACAGGCTGCGGTCGGCGCTGAGGCGGCAGCCGCTGATGTTGTAGCGCCGCCGGCAGTCGGGCAAGCGCCGCGGGCGGCCGAAGGGCTCCCACCACAGCAGCACGGTCACCGGCTCGCCGTCCGCCCGGGCCGGCTCGGGCAGCGCCGCGTACAGGTCGAGCGCGGCGGCGGCGCCCAGCAGCCCGGCCGCCAGCGCCCACCGCCGC
>VYXF01009199.1:497886-563565 GCA_013397295.1 Polioptila caerulea | reverse complement strand
GGGTCCCCGCCGGCCCGCCGCCCTCATGGCCGCCGCGCCCGGGCTGTTGCCACCGGGGTTGCCAGGCTGCCCGGCAGGCGGGGCCGCGCCTCGGCGGCTGCCGGCCCCAGGGACAGCCGGCCCTGGGCGCCGCTCGGGGCAGGGGTGGGGGACAGCCTGGGTGTCCCCCGCAGCTACTCCTTTGTGTCGCTCAGCACGGCCACGGGAGCGGGGCTGCACATCACAGACTCGGCACCACTGTGGGCTGTCACCGCGGGCCCGCCCCACGAAGGGTGCCATGTCACCCTCGCCCGAGGCAATGCGGACTGAGGGGAAGCACGACAGAGTCCAGCTAAACTCTGGTTATATCTGGTTAGTATCTACTGATACTCAAGAGTATTAGTTTGGTCATAAAACGAGGCATCTTCAGATGCTTATCAGACTGAAGTGGCCTTGTAATCCTTGACGTATTATTCCTTGATGCATTTCAAGGCAACTTTTTTCCACAGACGTCCTGAAACTAAACTTTCAAAAATACTAAGCATTAAAATCATATTATGCCATTCGTGGTTCAGAAGCTGTGCTTCCATTTTCCAACAGAAAGTGCTGAACATTACACACTGCTCCTAAAAGGTGGGTGACCAAGACACCATCCACAGTAGTGTTATGAATAAAAACTCAAAATTTCCTAATGTTGATGTTATCTGTTTTAACGATAAAAGTTAAAGTTCACAATTTCTGTAATGTGTTGTATTATCCCAGTATGTTCCAACCCCAATTACCTAAAAAGTTGTAAAACCCCATGTTACATCCCTAGTTTATCAATCCTGTTATCCCCTACCCCCAGTGTTTCTGTAATTCCTTTTTACCCTCTTATTCCACTGGGTAAAACTGCCACTGCCCCCACAAAACAGCGGTGGAGGAGGTGGGAAGAACGGCGACAGGAAAAAGGGCAACAGAAAGAAAGACAGAATATGTAAATTAACGCCGAAAAACCTCAATTTAGAAAGAGATACCCCTAGAACGACGAGCCTGAGCCAAAGTTTGCAAAACCAACCCACGACTGTGTCAAGAAAAGGCAGAGCTGTCCCGCCATCGAACTTTTAAAAGATTTGCCCTGACCAGAGTAAACCTGGAAAGACATGAGACCCCTGGACTTCGAGCCGATCCAGCGTCTTCCTGAGCACCCCCGTGAGGACGGAAGCCCCAGCTCTGCCTCTGGGCAGAGCTGCCTGCACTCCTCCTCCTCTGCACCGTCCGAGGGAGCAGTGGCGGTGTGCGCGACCCCTCGAGCCCCCACCCCAGAGCTGATTTCTTTAGAAAGGCCATATAAAAAGGAGCTGGTCTCCGGGCCCTGTTTATCTCAGTAGCTTGATCAGAGCACCAAATATGGGCCAACAGACCCCAACCCTGCTGCTACTGCTACAGCTGCGCTGCCAGTGTGTCAGTGGCAAGAGCCTGGGACCACTCAGCTAGGCATCTGCATGGGACACTCAAGTGTTTACTACAGCTCTCATAGTGACACTACGTCAGCACTTACATTCAATCTTCAGTTCAATTTGTTTAACGGAGAAGTGGCTTTCTCCACTTCTAAATTACAGATGGTAAAGTTGAAGCTGAAAATCATACTGCATGCCCTTTTGCATGGGCAAAGTTTAGTGTGCTAACACAAAGTGCAAGAAAAATACTAAATTACCTGTAACTAAATCAGACACAGCAGTATGCTGGCTGTTCATCCTTACATGGTTGTGGCTCCTTTTTTCCAACTAATACCACATTCTTGACATTAAGTCTTAAAGCAACTTAATTGCAACAGAAAAGTAAACAGATCTTGATAGAAAGTCACTTCCTTGAAAAGCATCAGGAAAGAAATAAAGCAAAACTACTTTCTTATCCTATGAATAATGTGTTTGATTTATAAACAGGCAATTGCATTGATCAATGGGCTTTTAATTAAAAATATGAAAAAATACTTGGAGTTAAATATTTTATTTTATAATAAGCCTTACATTAGGTTCATTAAATGTTTTGTGTATCACCCAAATAAGTTACATTCATTCTGAGCTTTCATGCAGTTTTAAAAAAGTTAAAACTTCTCAAAAAATAATTTTCAGGTGAGCTGTAATAAACTCTGCATAACCAAGCCAGAATTTTTTCACATCAAGTAAATATTCCAGTTTTCCCTCCTGCTTTGACACTACAGACAACTTACAAAGGCCTCTCCAAATCTGCACTAATTAAACAGAAACTCACAGAAATTACTGAGACTCCCTGACTACCTTGACTGACAGCAGTAACGCTTCAAAGTACGAGCATGACCACTGAGCTGAGCTGCAGGAAGCAAAATTTTGCCTGAGGAGAATACTGAAATATCTTACATTAAAACCTCGCTGCAAAGAGGCAGACCACCACCGATGGGCATGCAGAACACTAACAAGAAAGAGGCAGAAAACCTCACATTCACAAGCTTTTATGGGGACACAGCATTTATGCAGTCTTCGACTATTTCAAAAAGGTAGTGATATATATCAGTCCTCCTTGCAATGTCAAGCGCTGTTTCATCCAAGTTGTTTTTCAAGTCTGGCTTCACATAGCGATTCATCAGCAGGAGCTCGAGGGTCTCCCTGCTGTTTTTGTTTCCTGCAGCAATGTGCAGGGGTGTGAGCAGACCGTTTGTCTGCGCGTTGATGTCTGCACCCTGCTGAAGCAGGAACGCGGCCACTCCGGTGTTGTTCCACTTGCAGGCGCTGTGCAGGGGCGTCCAGCCGTCCACGGTCTGCGCGTGAACGTCGGCCCCTTGGGCCACCAACTCGTGTGCAACATCCAAGTGCCCGCTGTAGGCAGCTCGATGGAGAGGAGTGTATTGATCTTCGTCACGAGCGTTCACCGGAGCCAGCTTTTCTGTCAGGAGCCTCTTCACGGTACTCAGCTGTTTAAAGAAAACAGGGAACTTCACGTGATTCTATGAAACAAGATGTATGGCTTTGATGGTCCTGAAGTTTAATGGAAAAGCAATTTCTGTCAGCGTCAAAAGCACTTAAAAAAATCTCAGATACATCCTCTCCACCCCAGTTAAAAGGCTTATTTGCCATGAAGAGCCTAGCATGCTTTCAGTTTGTAGAAGTTAACGAAAAGTGCTGTTACTTGAACTTTGAACTGGAATCAAAATTCGTTCTTAAAGCCGATGGATCCAAAGATGTTTTAGTGTGTATGGGCTACAAAGGGGGATGTTTTACATACAGTGGCCATACTGTATGGTTATAATACAATAATGTGGTTTTTACATAAAAAAACCAGGTCAAAACAGGTCAGGGAAAGAAAGAAAAGTATAGGTAAATTTTTGTTAGTGGATAAGACCACAGACGTGATCAAAATAACATTCTTGTAAATTATATATATGAGCAGAGCAAGTGCCTTACCCGATTGTTTTCAGCTGCCCAGAGTAGCAATTTCTCTGGATGTTTTTCCATTTTCTTTTCTTGCATTTCGTACCATTCCTCCGTTCTTTCTTGCTCATCATCATCATCATCAGACTGTCCTGACCAACAGCTCTGAGTTCCTACAGGAATCAAATGCCTGTGCGTCTCCAGCAGTTCAAGTTGGTTAAAATGCTCTGTGAAGTCTTCAAACAGCTCGCTGTCATCATCGTCTTCATCAGCTTGCTTGTCTTTACTCATTTTCAGTCAGCATCTGTGAGCAGCAGATGTACAACAATATTTACACTAACTGGAACTGTTATCGGTGTGCTGCCAATAAAACTATCTAATGGATGATGCGGATGTCAACAAACAGCAAAACTCAAGGGAAAACTCAGTGATCCCCCGCTAACCGGGCTTTGCCAGCTCTGCCAGAACTCACAGATAATATGCACGCTAGAAAAGCACCGTGTTACCCCGCTCCCCGAACGGCACCACCTCCACACTGCAGTGCATCACTGCGCGGGGTGTGCTGAGTGCACTCGAAACGCTGCGCACTTGACTAACAAAGGCTCTGGAGAGCGGCCCCGACTTTGGGACAGTCTCTGCCCCGCCCCAGCGGCCCGACCCGCCCCGACCCGCCCCGACCCGACCCGACCCGACCCGACCCGCCCCGGTCCGGTCCGCAGCACCGGTCCCGCTCCCCTCCGCGGGGCCCACATCACCCCGGGCAGGCCCCACCGCCCCGCAAGAGATCGACCGATCCCCGCCCGCCCCGCGGGTCACCCATCCGCCCCGCTCCGGTACCTGAGGCCCCAGCGCCGCGGAGGCTGCGGGCGGGGCGGGTCCCGGCGAGCAGTTCCGGGCTGCGCGGCCGCCGGACGTGACGGAACGGGCCGGGCCGGGCCGGGCCGGGCAGGGCTGCGCTGGGCTGGGGGCGGTGCTCGGCCCGAGCAGCGGCGGGAGCGGGAAATGGAGCGGCGTCAGTGATCGTTCAGTGTGATCCCACTCCCTGTGCCCCCTGCCCTGGCCCAGCGCCTGGGTTGGTCTCTTGCGCTTCGCGTACGGTCTGCGAAGAGAGGAGCTGACTCGCTGAGCTGGCTGCGCCGTGCCACAGCCTGCCCGTGAGGATGAGCACCGTCAACTCACAGTAAGCTCCCGTTGTCTGCAGCTCCCTGCGGTCCTGACACATCGGGCAGCAAGTGTTTTCTGTGTCTGGGACGAGTTAAGAAGAGCTGGGATCATCAGTTGTGTTTTCGCTCTGGTCCTTATGATCACCGTGCTTGCCTTCATGCACGTGTAGATTACCAGTGCAAAGAGAGAATCAGACTGTTCTACAAGTATTTTTAAAAACAAAAAACATACAAAGGGTTCTTTAGTTTTTAGTTAGATGCTTGCAACCCTTTACTGGAGCAGAATGACTGGGATAAACAAATCTTCCGAATGGCTGGTTTAGCGATGTGCTGTTTGCAATACAGGTAGTGAAGTATTTTGAGATTCTTATAGGACTGATATTTGGTGGAGTTTTGTGGCAAATCTCCATGTTTCATGACTTTGGACAGATAAGCTTACCTTAGTAAAGACTGTATAGAAATTCCCTATGTGTATTGCTCTCTGACACAAGTTTTCCTGTCTTATTCAGGGATGATGAAGATACCTTTAAAATACTCGTTGCTACTGATATTCATCTTGGCTATTTGGAGAAAGATCCAGTGCGTGGAAATGATACATTTGTAACTTTTAATGAAATTCTGGACCACGCTCGAAAAAATGAAGTAAGTGCTACTTTTTAGAGAGGGAGGGACAGAGGCTGTTGAAAATATGGTCTAATCTGCCAGAAGCTGTAAAGCTTAGTCCTGGTATGGTCTCCAGTAATACCAAATCAAACTGGGCAGACCTATTTGTTGCTTTCAGTTTAATTTCTGATTTAGTAAAAGGAAAGCCTGTTTCCTTGTGAGAGCATTCTTACGCAATCATGACTTTGGTTGCATAGGAAGTGCTTTTGGATGCCTGCACCAGTTTCAGCGGTATCAAGAGAGGGTCACTGCAAGGAGGAAAAATAATTGAGGACAGCAAGAGTAGTGATAAACAGTCTTCTGACAAATCAGTAGAGATTTGTTAGAAGCTTTTGAAGAGTTGTGCAGTGCTGAGTCACTGAAGTGAGCAGTTCTGGTGCTGAGCAGCTCTGGTGGCTGCACGGTTGGCAGCAGAATCCTGCAGTGGGATGGACAGAGGGGCTTCCTGAACGGGGGCAACGGTGGGGGAGCTGAGAGGCACCAGGAGCCCGCAGCAGCTGATGGGACCTGGGTGGGTCAGGAGCAGTGGCAGCCAAGAACCCCCCCACACCTGTAAAAGAAACTCCTGGGAATGACAGCAAGCAGGAGCACCTGCAAACAGCAGCAACACAGCAAACAGACGTGCCGTGGCGTGACTTTTAGTGCAGGAGCAGCACTTGAGCCCTGCCAGCACCACCAGGTATCTGTCAGGTGGTATCTATCTAGCAGAAGCTGTGGCCTTTCTCTGCATCCACCACGGCCGACAGAGATGCCCACACAGAACTCCCTGTCCAGATACAGCTCCAGTGGAGGAGTATCAGAGAGCGTGTATGAGAGAGAGACTGCTGGAATCACACCCTACTCTCTTTGGGGCAGGCCTGACATGCAGACAGGACACATGATCTAGGGGATTCCCTATCCTCCCTCTGGATGAACTCACTGAATTAAGGGACAGGAGGCAATGATAACAGGTTCCTGCCCAGCACAGCAGGTGCATCTCTTCCATAACTGCCCCACATTCCCACGTGCCCTGGCATAACAGGTGTGAGGCTCTGCAAGTGGAACTGAACAAGGACAGTGGTTCATCTAGCATAGCTGAGTTGCTGAGGTTGTTGCCTGTGCCCAGTATCAAAACTCCTTCCATGAAGAAAAAAGACAGGTTGTTTTAGGATACCCATTCTGATGGGAGCAGAAGGCCCAATATGCAGACTGGCTCCACTTCTTAGGGAAGCCTGCTGCATCCCCAGGGCCTTAATTGTTTNCTGGAGCGTGTCCAGAGAAGGGCAGTGGGGCTGGGGAAGGGTCTGGGGCACCAGTGCTGTGAGGAGCAGCTGAGGGAGCTGGGGGGTTTAGCCCAGAGAAAAAGAGGCTCAGAGGAGACCTTATTGATCTCTACAACTGAAAGGAGGGAGTTGATCTCTTCTCCCAACATCAAGTGATTGGACTGGAGCAAATGGCCTGAAGTTGCACCAGAAGAGATTTAGACTGGATAATAGGGAAGATTTCTTCCCTGAAAAGGTTGTCAAGTGCTGGAACAGGCTGCCCNCAGTGGAAAAGGACCTCAGGGTACTGATGACAGGAGCCAGGGTGTACCCAGGTGGCCAAGAAGGCCAGTGGCATCCTGGCCTGGCTCAGCAATGGTGTGGCCAGCAGGAGCAGGGCAGTGACCGTCCCCCTGTCCTGGGCACTGGGGAGGCCACAGCTCCCATGCTGTGCTCAGTTCTGGGCCCCTCAGTGCAAGAGAGACCCTGAGGGGCTGGAGCGTGTCCAGAGAAGGGCAGTGGGGCTGGGGAAGGGTCTGGGGCACCAGTGCTGTGAGGAGCAGCTGAGGGAGCTGGGGGGTTTAGCCCAGAGAAAAAGAGGCTCAGAGGAGACCTTATTGATCTCTACAACTGAAAGGAGGGAGTTGATCTCTTCTCCCAACATCAAGTGATTGGACTGGAGCAAATGGCCTGAAGTTGCACCAGAAGAGATTTAGACTGGATAATAGGGAAGATTTCTTCCCTGAAAAGGTTGTCAAGTGCTGGAACAGGAAGGTTGTCAAGCACTGGAACAGGCTGCCCAGGAGAGTGGTGGAGTCACTATCCCTGGAGATATTTAAAAGATGTATGGATGTGGCACTTAGGGACGTGGTTTCATGTTGGACTCGGCAGTGCTGGGTTAACACCTGGGCTTGATGATCTTAGAGTTCCAACCTAAACAATTCTATGATTCCATTTTTAAGGACTGGATGTTTATCAGTCAGATTCTTTGTAATTTTGATGAGTTTTTTTCCTAATGCTTTACCAAAAGCTAAATGTATGCAATATATGCAGAAACTGCAGCTAGTACCTTCTCAAAATAATGTGGTGATAGCTACTAGTTTCTTTGCACTAGGTAGTGCAGCTGTGAGAAAATAATGTAGCTTTTCATGCCTGTCAAAAAATGTTCAGGAGCCAATTTCGAGACCCTTATTACAATACTACACTAATCCTGTTTTTTTACCACTATCAGTTGTTTTCTCCTATGGCTCTTCTTAAATAGGGTTTGATTTTGGTTTCATTGATAATTTAATTACATTTTTTTTTTCATAAGGAAGTTAAATATTGTTTCTGTTACTACTAACTCCTTTTACCTAGAAGTATACTTCCTCATATTTGAGGAAGCATATGGAACTAAAAGTAATAATTTAAACAATTTGCTTAGAACAAGGTAATACAAAATGTTGTATTAAAATAATAAAGCTTTTTGTTACATACAGGTGGACTTTGTTTTATTAGGTGGAGACCTTTTTCACGACAACAAACCCTCCAGAAAAACAGTACACTCTTGTTTGGAGTCACTAAGAAAATACTGCATGGGTGATCGTCCTGTTCAGTTTGAAATTTTGAGTGATCAGGCAGTTAATTTTCATTACAGCAAGTAAGTATGTTACTATAAATGATCATGTAAGGCTTGATTTGTGTATTGGGTGAGTGTGTTGTGGTTTTTATTTTATATCCTCCATGAATGGAACCTGGAGTTTTTAGGCCTGTCTGTGTGGGACAGCTTACAGGATAACTTCACCTGTCATCTTAGTCTGTAAAGGAATGCTTACAATATTTTGAGAAACTTCTGAATGTGCTGTGACTCTCGATATATTTATGTAATGTATAGTTTCCATTTTGCAAGTACAATACAAGTAAACCAATTCCCATGAGTTGTTTTGGTAAAATCAATAGAATTCCTTGTGTGTGAGCAAAGGCTGCACAGCCTAATCCACCACTATTACACAATTTTTTGTACAATTCTTTTCATGGCTTGTTCTAAAAAATGCTACATACCCTATTCCCCATGGAAAGTGCTGTTCCAGACTATGAGTAAAGTCTTCTTATGCTTAAGCTTAGGCTTAGTCATAATCATTTCAACCACATCTATTTGTGTTGAAGTTAGTTTAAAGACAATATTGAGACTCATACACAAATTTGCAAATATAGTTTAACTTCTTTTCCTCTTTTTGTTCAGGTTTCCTTGGGTGAATTATCAGGATGAAAATCTCAACATTTCTATTCCAGTTTTTAGTATTCATGGCAATCATGATGATCCCACAGGGGTAATTATTATCATAATTGTACTGTTACATTACAAAGATATAGATACAGAAAAGATAAAACATAAAGATATAGAAATAGAAACTTGTCTAGAAATGCAGTTCTGGGAGATAGTGCTACTTTTAGTCAGTTGCTCCACTCTGTGTAAATATTTTGTGTATCTTTAGGAATTCTCTTAATAAGTTACAACAAGTTAAGTGTACCTGTGACATTAAAAAGCAAATAGAAATAAGTTAAGAGATCCATATGAACTGTGTTTAATTTCTTAATTTATGTAGGTTTCTGTCATTGAGAACAGAATCACTTTTCATGACAAGAAGTGGCAGTCTTTCAGAAAGTTTCTAAAACATTCCATCTGTAGAGACTGAAAGTTTTTTTCTTAAAGAAGGAGAATTTTGATTTGTGCATATGTAATTGATATGCATCATGCATTTGCAAGGATGATAATTTAATAATAGTGAAACGGTAGCTTAAAAACAAGCTACTAAAAATAAGCAGGAAAAGGATATTTAGAAAGCATTAAAATGCCTGTGTTGAATTAATAATGTTTCATTTTATATCAAATAGCAGTGTATCACAGGAATGAGTGTTTTAGCAGCAGTTTAACTTTGGAATTATTATAAGGTAGTTACCTTAACCAGGTAATTTTTGTAGTAGTTTAGAGACTGGCTGATTTGAACGGTTTTTTGCGGTTTTGTTTTTCTGAGTGATTTAATGTTGAATTTCATATTGTTCAAATGAAGTATGACTTGTAAGGAAAAGGGATTTGCTTCTGTACTCTTAGAGTACTAGCAAAACCCCTAATATATGTTATGGGGCTTTTCAACTGCAAAAGTTAGTTAAGGAAAGATATTCTGTCTTACTTTTGAGACTTTTGTTTAGACATGAAACACTTATTTTTCTATTCAAAGTTTTCTATGTGTTTCTTAATATTTGTTGTAGGCAGATGCACTGTGTGCATTGGATATTTTAAGCTGTGCAGGACTGCTAAATCACTTTGGACGTTCAGCTTCCGTGGAGAAAATAGATATTAGTCCCATTTTATTACGTAAAGGTAGAACAAAAATTGCTCTGTATGGCTTGGGTAAGTATTTGTCTCCCAGACTGTGACTAGACTGTTCATGTATTACTGAAATTTAATAGGTCTAAATAAAGTTGGAACAAACGTATGAGGCTGCAACAAACGTGAAGGTCTACGTGATTCTAAATTAAAGCATATCAATTCTGTGACAGTGTCAGGTTTTTTCTCCTGTTTTGTGTCACTGGCTGAAAGGGGTTTTTTTGCTCATTTAGATAAATCCTCCTAAACTTGATTTTTGTACTTTTATTGGTTTTAAATGAACCCTGCTTAAGTTAACCATAGTGCCTGCATATCAAGTCAGAGCAATCACACTCTTAAATTCTCTCTGTTGTGTATTAAGCTTATTTCATTCTACTTAGGCAAAACTTAAACACCCTATGTTTATGTGCCATTTTGGTTATATTCAAAAACATAAGCTGTCTGAGCAGAAATCTAATGTCTTACATGTCTGTCTGAAGTGCTTCATAAGTAACATTGACCATGGGTAATCTCAGTTTCTTTAAAGAAACTTAAGAGTTTCATACTTGAAAGTGGTTCTGTGATAGGTTTTCAACTTCAGGTTTGTTCCTTTGCGTTTTCTCCACTGAATTCCCCTCTACCCTCACTTCTTACTTAGGATGCAGTTACTTTTGACTGCTTTCTGTCTAGAGAAGTTACCTATTAAGGTCCTATTTTCTCACCCTTATTTTTTGTCCAGTCATGAGTGCTTAAACTCTTAATTCCAAGCAACTCTTATAGCTCTAAATTAAGTCACATGATTTTGTGTGTTTACTGAGATACTTTGAAAGCTTGCTAGATGTTTGAAATGTTAGTAGTTGGTGGAATGTTCTAATATCAAAATATAAAAGTTTTCAATACCAAAGTTCTTACTGGAAAATGCGACAATTTTCTAAAGTACCAGTGTTGCTGCATGAAGATGTTCATGACGTGTTTCTTTGTTTGGGCCACAATTATTTATACCTTTTTGACTTTTTCTGATTCAGAGAGCATTTATTCTTATACAAAACATGGACACTCTCTATGGAATTTATTGATATCTGTCATAAGCCCTGGCTGAGGATAGTTTGGGGTTTTTTTCCCCTAGTTAAAAACATCAAGGAAATAATCAGTGACTTCCATGCACAATTTTCTTGGGCAAGCTGTTCCAGTGCCTCACTGCCCTTATAGTAAAGAACTTCATCATAATATCCAACCTAAATCTGCCCTCTTTCAGTTTAAAGCTATTCCCATGTCCTATCACTGCTTTCCCTTTTGAAAAGTCCCTCTCCAGCTTTCTTGTAAGCTCACTTTTGGTACTATATTTTTGCTATATTTTTGATGCTATATTTTTGTTCCTCGTACTTTTTTTAAGCAGAGTTGCTAGTAAAAATGCTATGAAATACAGACTTGTTTACCACTCAAGAATTTATTTTTTTTTTCATTTGTCTGCTTCAGGAGCTATTCCAGATGAGAGATTGTATCGTATGTTTGTCAATAAGCAAGTAACCATGCTGAGACCAAAGGAAGATGAAGATAGTTGGTTTAATTTGTTTGTGATTCATCAAAACAGGTAACAGTACTGAATGAATTACAGCATCTTACTGTGTTACTTCATTAAACTACCTGGAAAAGGATAGGTGAGCAAGCAGCTGTGTTAGTTCATGCTTCTTGTGAGTAGCTGGTCTTTTAAGATTTTTACAAGTGAAAACATTGTCTTACAGATTGAGAAGAATTGTAAAGGAAAGGGTTTGAAATAAGTGAGTTAGGGGAATTGGGAGATCTCTTCCCAAACTTTTATAGTCAGAGGCAGTGTGGGGTTTGTGGTGTAATATACATATAATTAAGTCCTTTCTGCTTATTAGAGCTGGGAGAACACCAAACTTCGTATTGTATTTTCTATCCTTGTTTAAACCATAATTCAACAAGTGCCCCATTTTCCCTTGCACTGCTGTGCTTTACAGATAGGTAATGTGTTCTGTCTGCCTACAGGCTTCACCCAGCAGTGGTAGAGTTCTGGTAGAGAACAGGCAGAGTTCTTTTCTAAATACTTTCTTCTGATTTTTCCTGAGCAAGAGGGCAATCCTCATGCTCAAATAATGGTGAGGCAGACAGAAACAAATATAACTCTTATTACCCTGTGTACTGATTTCTGTCCTGTAGACTGAAGGAGCTCACTCCCCCATCTCCCTTGTCTTCCAGAAAGGGATTGGGGATGGCGTGTCCCGTGTCTGTTTAACTCAGGGGATTTCACCTCACCATTTAAAAACAAAAAACAACCAAAATTGATTGCCATAAGATGCTATAAAAGCATTCATATAGAAAAAAATCCCAAAAGTCTTAAAAGCCAAGTAAGAAGAAAAGGGAGATCCAAATAAAAGGAGGGGAGCAGAAAATAGCGAGCTATGTCAAAAAATGAGCTATTTAAGTTGCCCTTTTGTTTAACCAAACACTAAACAACTGTGTAAAGAATAAGACCTGACATATATGTCTGATATTATTGCTGGAGTTCCTGTATCATTTTAAATCACATTGGTGTTTTTTTCCTCCTTCACTCTCCCCTTGCCCATCCATTATTCTTCTCTTGGACAGGAGCAAACATGGAGCTACCAACTACATTCCAGAGCAGTTTTTAGATGACTTTATTAATCTTGTTGTGTGGGGTCATGAACACGAGTGCAAAATAGCTCCATTCCGAAATGAACAGCAGCGTTTCTACATCTCTCAGCCAGGAAGTTCAGTGGTGACATCTCTGTCTCCCGGAGAAGCCGTGAAGAAGTGAGTGAGCTTTTCTTTTTGTTCTTGTTTATCCCTTGTCTGACATGTCTCAGGTGTTCTGTTGAGAACGGAAAAATACTTGTATACAGTATGAAAAGACTTGTATTACTGTGTGGATTAACTTCAGAGTGTAACATAATAAGCCAAGTAGGTAGAACGAGTACCTGGTATAAGTTTTGCTTTGCTTACAATTTAATCTAACATTTGAAGCAAATGGAACTTAGCTAAGAGGAGTTACATACTGATAAATTGGAATACAAGGAGCTGAGTGCAGGTGCTTGTATATGGAACAAGCACTATCTAAATAAAATAAAATGAAAGTTTTGCAGGGCCAACCCTGAAGTACAGATCTTCCTATAGCTTTTGAAATGTTGTCCCTGAAAAGTAAACATGAATTTGGAAACAAATCTTTATACTATAGTTCTCTTAAGTTTATCTTCTAGTAAGTTACCTTTCTCCTTCTAGACACATTGGTTTGCTGCATGTTAAAGGGAAAAAAATGAAAATGGAGAAGATTGCTCTGGAGACAGTGCGACCTTTCCATATAGAGGATATTGTTCTAGCTGATCATCCAGGTCTTTTTAATCCTGACAATCCTAATGTTACTCAGGCAATACAGGCATTCTGCATGGAAAAGGTAACTTGTGATGCTAGCAGTTTATGGATAACAGTGTATGGACAGGGGATGGGATCTGTGACTGGTTTTGAGACTGGAAGATAAGAAATCTTGTGTCTTGCCCCATATTAAAATGAACTTAGACAGTGTTTCCATAGGAAGCTAATTCCATGACATTCACTCTGCAGCCTTGGCTTCCAGATTCTTTGATTGGGATGACCTACTAAAGTAGGCTGGAACTGCTTTTTGTGTGTCCATATGATCTTTGTACAAAAGCTTGCACCTGAGAGTGGGGCAGTGTTGGATGTGCACTTTGGAACCAGCATAAATACGTTGACCTAAACCCTGAGAGCTCAGCCATGCAGTCTGAAGTGGCAGAAGTAACCAAGCAAGTTTCTTAATTGCTTAGTTCTTAGGTTTGTATGGTTCTTTCTGCTTTTCCCTGGAACTAGAAATTTAGCAAAGCATTGTGGCTATAAAATCTGAGAGATCAGTGATGTTGGACTGTATCTGAAGGATAAGCCTTTCATTGTCATGTTTTTCTCAGTCATTCTTAATGGCTTTTGGCTGCATACTGGTACATATGTGTTCAGGAATGAGAGGACATTCTATAATGATTTATCTTGATAGCTCCCCTGGCAACTGGATGTATTTTAAGTTATACTGAAAATGTTCAGGCATCTGTAAGAGAACAAAGTGGAACTGAATTTATAGTTCTCCTTCACAGGTGGAATTGATGCTGGACACTGCAGAAAGAGAACGCTTGGGAAATCCCCGCCAGCCAGAGAAGCCTATAATAAGATTAAGAGTAAGAAATTGTTCATCTTGGATTGCTTTGTTTTTAAAGGTCACTGTTAAAAGTTTCAAAGCAAAGTCATGCTTTTTGTGTAAATACATAATATATACAATCTTTTGCTATGTACATGCAAATATATATCACCTACCATACTTCTGTTTACTTGTGTAACCAGTAGTCTAAGGTAAAGGATGAGATTGGTCATAAATGTACTTCACTGCTGTTCTGAGTAAGGGCATCAAAAATGGCTATTTACTCTGAAGACTTTTAAGTCATATTATCCTGTGTGCATTCCTAACCTAATCAGAAACTGTTTTGAAGGCTAATAAATTAAACAAATTAAGAACAAGTTATAAATAGGAGCTGTTACTAGCTATTCTGTTAATGTTATTATTAGCCATTAACTATTTTGCATAGTAAGGCATTCATTTTACGTTGACTTATTTCTTACTATTAATTTTTTCCTTTGAAGCATAACAAATTTGTTTTGAATTGTGTGGCTTCTCCATTTCTATTTGTTTCATATTTAAATTTGTCCTTTCCTCACTTAGGTTGATTATGCAGGTGGCTTTGAACCATTCAGTGTCCATCGTTTCAGCCAGAAATACATGCATAGGGTGGCAAACCCAAAAGACATCATACACTTTTTCAGGCACCGTGAACAAAAAGAGAAAAAAGGTAATTATGAAAGAAGGAATCATTGGCTTGCCTTTCTTTTCATTCTGTCTGTATTTTGTTGCCCACCACTTCCAAAGGCTTGGTGTCTACCATCTGATGTGTTACAGGGGGAGTAATGATGCATTGTCTTAGTGTATATATTGCACAATTATTTCTTTTCTATTTCTGGGTTTGTCCAAAATTCTGGTATTCTGCACAGCATCTTCTGACAGTTATTCTTAAGCAGTTTTGTTTTCCTTTGGCCTCAGACCTAATTGAGTTGCTTATAGAAATACATATAGCCCCATCCCAGACTGAGTTGCTCTATGGTTCTTTGATAATTACCAGGAAAGGCATTAAGTGGCTCACTCCCGAGACTTTTTAGAATAAGATGATTGGGTTTGAACACTCTGAAGGAAAAGAGATGGGTATAATAATTTTTCCCTTTATATTTTTATTTTATTTTGTAATGGTCATTTTTTCACACCTAAAATAGTAATGAAGGGTATGGACTTAAGATATGTTCATATATTTTTTAAAGAAGGTCCAAATGTTGGATAGCATTTTGTTTGCCCAGATTAATCATGTCTGTGAGGTGCTCTTGGCTTGTCTCTTCCAGGTATGTTCCTATTCAAATATTTGTGCAAAGCCAATAATAGCTGTTAGTATTGCAGCATTTCTCACTGGTGCCTAGAATTTTTAATAAATGGTTAATAGATGTTTTCCAAATACTGGATTTATAATAGTTGCTAATGAAGATTCAGCTTGTACAGGAACATAATGTGCTAAAAAACTCTTACTAGTTTGCATTAGTACATTGTAAGTGTGTTGTCCACTTCCAGTGACAGTTTTTATGAATACTATCAGTTCTAAAAAGTTCAAAACATCATTTCATGAATAAAAACTGCTTTTAGTGAGGTGTTTATAAAATTATACTGTACTGATCTTGGTTTATTTTGCTTTTGTTTCCGTTTTTATAGTTGTGTAATCTCATTAACCTTTTCAGAATACACAGTAGCTACCACATCTGCCACCATGTTTCACTGATTTACTTTTCCTCCTCAATGGGCATGTCATCTTCAGGAAGGGAATATAAAAGTACTGCCATGGCTTTTGCATTGCTTTGTTAGACAGCCTCTAATACAAGGGAAGTGGCTAATGAAGCACTCAGCGGTTTCATTAGTGTGCACACTGTGTCCAGTACAGGTGACATTGAGACTTTGGGAATTCAGTCTGTAGTCTAAAGCATTCTATAGTCACTTTATGTTATTTGCATGGTGTGTGCTCCCCTAGGATGATTATCCCTCTCATCCTTCTGCCATTCATACCTTGCTGCCCGAGAAGGAAGGATAAGCTGTGAGCATTTTCTGTTGAAAATCAGTCAGCGTGCTGTGGAGGAAAATCTCTTTTCTAGTACATGGATGACTTATAAAAACTTCTGTGCTTTGACAGCTCCTATGATTTTCTTCCATTTGTGATCTTCCAGAGTTCAGTTATAATAACCTTCAGAACACAGTGTTCAATATATAATTACAGATGTATATTAGTTAGAACTCTTTATACCTGCTAGATGTGGAGTTGTCTGCACAATTATTATGTTTCTCCATGTTTCTAATGAATAGACTCTAAAAAGAGTAAAAAGCTTTACACATAAAAGGGACCACAATTCTTAGGAGGCCTGCATTAACATTTTTTCCTGCTACTGTCAGTGGGATGGTTCAGGTGGATGGTAATAATTAAAAACTGTAAATCTGGATGATCCCACTGTGCTTTTCTGTTCTAGACATTGATCTTAATTTTGGAAAATTGGTTAGCAGACCTGCTGAGGGAACCACACTGAGAGTGGAAGACCTTGTAAAGCAGTATTTCCAGACAGCAGAGAAGGTATTTTTCTACCTTTTATAATTTCCCTGTTTAATGTCATATTATTTTATTTTTTTTTTACTTAATGGAAGTAGTGTGCCCTGAAAAGACTCTAGCATTCACCAAGAAGTGAATTTATTTCCCATAAAACTGTCTGAGAATTACCACATGAAGTGTGTGTCTTAGATTAGTAAGTAACTGTTGTTAGGTTACTGTAGGTGTGTAGGTTGTGTAGGTGTGTGAACACACACTGGTTTGAGGGCATGATAGCTCTTCGTGTGAACTTGCAGTGTGTGCCCTCTACTAAGTGATGTGTCTCCTACTGAAGTACAGGAGGAAAATGTGAGGCAGCATGTGAGGGAAGAGCTAACTTAATTTACTCTAGGGCCAGTGAGACTGTAGCATTTACTGTTACCAGCTGACTTAGAGTCACTTGTTACTTTGCAGTATATTTGTGTCCTCAGATGTAGAGCACTTCCACAATTTATTTAAATCAGAGCAGGGAGAAGGAAGAGAGACCCCTGATAATTTGCTTTCTTCCCAACCTGTTGTTAAATCGAGTATTTTCCCTTTCCCAACACCAGTGCAGTAACATCTAAAAGATAAAAAAAATATACAGTGAGCCAGGTGCACAAATGCTTGATGTAGTTGATCAAGCATAACTTGCAGAAGCTATGTCAGTTGTACAAAGTCTTTAGAGCAGGGATTCTTGAGGTAAAGATCATTCAAATTACATCATCCTGCCTAACCTTAGGCGCATGCTAGGTGTCAGTATTACGACAGCATAAATCATGTTCCTTTGTTATACTTGCTTAAACATTTTATTTTATAATAGCTAGAAATTTTACTCCCCTGGGCAGCATTATTTCCTGGAAGTTTTTATTTTAGATATTACTAGAATTGCAGTTTCTTTGCTGTTCATAAAGCCTTTTGCTTTGACTAGTTTGAAAAATATTCTGTAAATTTGATGTGACATGCTAATAGCCAGAGAGTTGTAAGTGGTTTATGACAAGTAACATTTGCTTATTGCTGGGCTTTTCTCTGATTTAAATATTCAATGCACATTACTGTTTTTGCAACCAACTTAGTGTAATATTTATCTGTAACAGCTGGAATATTGCTTGCTTTCTCTAATGGCAGATGCTTCTTAACAAATTATTTTCCCCAATTCCAAAGAAAGTACAGCTTTCACTTCTAACTGAAAGAGGAATGGGAGAAGCAGTGCAAGAGTTTGTGGACAAAGAGGAAAAAGATGCCATAGAAGAGCTGGTGAAATTTCAACTAGAAAAAACACAGAGGTTTCTCAAGGAGCGTCGCACTGATGCAGTGGAAGAAAAAATAGATGAGGAGGTAATGTCCTGTTAATGTTGATTCCCCAAGACAGGTCAAGACAGTAGAAAAATCAGTGCTCAAACATGATTGAATAGATTGGCCTGTGTGTGGACAATCTGCAACAATCGCCTCTAGTTATTTTCTGCAATTAATAAATAAATAATAAATTTATTATTAAATTTCAAATACATTATTTCAAAACTTATACTGAAAACAAGGTTTAGGTTGCACACATGTTCATAGAAAAAATCTGTCTAATACATGTACAACTACATATTTACCACAATTGTGAGAAAGACAGTAGGTATAATCTCTTCGTAGCTTTTTCGTATTGTCTTAGGGAAGAGTACAAGAACAGGACAAGCATAAAGGAAATTTATCCCTCAGGTGCTCTACTTGTTTCTAGCTGCTTGCAGCTCAGGGTATCCCAGAGACAGGCCTGGTTTATGTGTATTGAGCAACCCTTGAAAGACATTTTTGCCAACCTGTTGAGCTTCTGCATGAGCCCATGTATTCAGCTGTAATATTCAACATTGTAGAAGAAGTTGTTCTGCAGCTTATCTGTGCACTGTTTAAAGAATGATTTGGTGGGGAAGGAAGGCTGCACCTACCTATTTTCTTACTGATTGCTTTAATGCATGAGGAGTTGAAAGAGACCATGAACAATCAGTGCCTGCAGGCTTTCTGTGACACTTTGGGCTGTTTTTTTTGTTTGTCTTTAGAACTAAGGTCTTCTTTCTGTCATGCTTCATATCTTTTTCCATATTTGTCAAGTTGAGCTTCCTTAGTTCTACATGTACTGCAACATTGTCTCTTCTCACTATAGTTATTTTCTGTCTTGCTTCTTTATCTCTACCTCTTTTCCCAGTTATTCATATTTCAGTGTTCCTTATTGTCAAAATTACTATACTCTCCTTCTCTTGAACACAGTATCTCCTTCATCATGTCCCAAGCTTTCTTCCTCCCCAGTGATGTAGCTCCAGTTATTAACAGAATGTGAGATTCTTAAACCATAGGACAGCATGAAAGGGCCCTAAACAAACTGTTCTGTTATTCTTGGACTCTTCACTTCTCACATGAGCTTGACTTACTCAGTGATTAAAGCTTTGCACTTACTGTATTTTGATTATTGTGTGATATGAACTGTTATTTTGACAGGGATTGGTTTTTTTATTCAGGTACGAAAATTCAGGGAGAGTAGAAAAAAGAACATCGAAGAAGAGGATAAGGAAGTCCATGAGGTAATTACTCTGAATTTTGAACATAGGCTGAAAAATGGAGTGGTGACTTCTGCAGATAGATGCAGTCATTAGGTAATGGTTCAGCAATACTTCAGCATTGTCCTTGCCAAAAAAGTGCCTGTCTGCCTTTAAAGCTTAGTAAGTCTGTTTTAAATTTTTGTGAGGATAATTTGTACCTAAGCTACTGCTCAATTTGACTTTTAAGGTCTCTTTTTTTGTACAAATTTGTGAACCTGAATGTTCATTATTTCTTGCTTTTAACTGAGGTTGGGCTAGGCAGGTGACTTTCTAATGCCTTTCATCTTAAGCTCTTTGTGATCTCATCACCAGTGGACAAGTGAATGGACTATATTGGGTGATATTACTGGAACAAATGGGGGCATTGGTAAACCTTTAGGTCCTGTGTCCTTATCAGCAATCTTAAATCTTAGATCTCCCACATATTCATACTTCAATTGCATATGTATTTCCAAAGAAAATTGCCAACTACTGATAGCATGGATGCTCCTTTGTCTTTGCAAGGTATGTGGGACTGGAATGAAATTTTGAGATAAAGGACACTTGGGGTGAGATTCAGTTCTCCTAATCTAGGATATCATCACCTGAGCTAGTTGTCTTAAGCACTCACTGTCATCAGTAAAGTTCAAGTCAGTGGAGCCCGTGGAGTGCTTCCTTTGAGCAGACACATGTAGCTGACACAGGATGACCTGAGCTGTTCACCAAACTTCACCAACGTGTCACATTAACAAGCTCCATTCTGTTATCAGATCTTAGCTAATTACTTTATAGGTACACATCTAATTAAATAAACTAAGTATTTTCACAGATGTCCTCACCTTCTACAACACTGGATTTGTGTCTTCTAAGCCTCACTGGTTTTGAATTGCACATTTTCATTTATAGTTATATTATAAATTTATTGTACATAACTAGGATTTAACAATGGTGTGTTTCATGATTTAAATTCTTTTTTCCTGTAATTATTGTTTCATTTCAGGCTATGATCAGGGCCAGAGCCAACCGATCTGAGGCTGAAGTTCAGGTTGCAGCCTCCAGTGATGAAGATTCCATGGATATGGAGATGACAGGCGCTAGTAATCCAAGTGATGGCTTTTCTTCAACACTGAGCCGAGGAAGGGGTCGGGCAAGAGGTAGGGCAAGAGGTACAAGAGGACAAAATTCAACAGCAAGAGGTTCATCTCGAAGAGGAAGAGGTAAGAAAATCTTGGCAGTCTTTGTACTGCAGTTCCTGACTTTCTTTAAAAGGTGACTGTCTTCTGATGCTTCCATCAAGTTGAAATCTGCTGCTTAAGAACTCCTACTGGGAAAAAGTTTTTTTTTTTTCAAATACTTGTGGTATCCTATTACATACAATTGACTGCCTTACAAGGTTTAAGTTGTGACTTTTTCACTGTGATTAAGAGAAAAATACCATGCTTCCCAGCTGTGGAAACATAGTATACTCCTAAAATATGCATTATTGGGAAGGTCTATACAATGGAGTGCACGGATAGACCTTGTCACTGCTGAAGGTAATGCATTTGAACAGCCTAAAGAGGAGATACAGATTGTCTCTAGCCTAATGTAATTTGCAAGAGTTTCTAGTGACTGAAAAAATGAGAAGAGTTTCTTAAACAGAAAAAGTTCAGTAGCTCCTGGACTAAGAGCGATTGTACACTTTACAGTGGTCGTGGTAGTTCCATTATAGATGTATTTTCACTGTCTATATATATATATATATATATATAAAATTAAATAAACAACTCCTTTGAGTTGTCTCAGTAATATGCCCAAATGTCTGAGAACAGGTTGAGTTGAAACAAAGGATGTCACCTTGGGTCTGATTTGGTTAGTGCTTTTAAACTAGTTCTGTGAGCCTGTGCTCCAACACTGTTGTGATCTCTGATATCAGAGTAAAGCCCTGTGTGCTAAGAGGTTGTGTCTGTGAACCTTTGAATGCTTGACCAAGAGCACTTCTTCTGCATGTAAGGAGGGCTTTAGTTCAAGGAGAAAGTGAGGAGTAAAAAGGATTGTAGGTTTTTATAAGTAACTTCCTACTCAGTAATGATAGATAGAGGTAAAAAAAACCTGCTGAACAGATTTGCATTTTGTTTATCCCTACAGGAACCACTAGCCAAGAGTCAGCTTCTGGCAGCAGATCCTACAAGGCTGTGTCTGTGCCTGGCAAGAATATGTCTATCATGGATGGTAGGCCTGTGATCTGTCTGTTACTCTAATCTGCTCTCTCAAATTGCAGTGAAGGTGTTTGTTTAATGATGAAGTGCTTTAATTGCCTTTTTATTCTATTAGTCAATTTCAGCTGTGAGAGATTCTTTCAGCACTAATGAAATAGGCTAAGAGTGATGAGAGAAAGAAAAAAGAAAAGGAAAAAAATAGTTATATTCTTCTGTCATGGGGTAAAATGGGATGTGTTGGGAACATCTGACTAGAACTGCAAATAGGAAACATACTACAAAATGCAGTTTCTTAAGGAATAAGCATAGAAAGAATGTGACTTAACATTTTAGGCACAATATTCCTCAGGGGATAAAAAGTTAAATTTGCCTGATGTTTACAAGTTAGCAAGCTTTAATGCAAATCCATTTAGCTTTACATTGTAGTGAGTTTTGGAAATGCCAGTTTTTATAGGGAGGAAAACCTTGTCTTTAGGCTGCCTACATATATGAGAGTAGCTGTTCCTTGCTGTAGAGGAAAGGCGCTGAGGAAACAGCATGGGTAATCTGAGGATTAAAGAAAAAAACACTGCTCAGGAATCTACACATAAATACCCCAAGGTAGACTGAATTTTAAATCAATCAGCAAATTACCTTAATTTTAAATTGGTCGGCAAATGACCTGAAATATCACAGAGAAATTAATTTTAGCAAATGTGTTCATATTTAACCTATTAGATATACAGGAATTTCAGTTACAGTTGCATTTTTCATGTCCCCTAACCAATGTTACTGATGGTTTTGCAGCCAGACTGGGAAGTACCTGCAGCTGCATAGAGAGTTATATCCCTGGGTTGACAGGCTTAATTTGTTTTGAGTTGGTTGGCTGGTTTGTTTTACAGGGTCTTTTGCAGCGGAAATGCATGCTAGGAAGATCTTGAATAAAAAGAACTATATCATGTTGTTTGCACTTAATTGTGTGAGCATTTTAAAAGTATTACATATGTTTTATTCCAGCCTTTAGGTCCTCGAAAACAGACCACTCTTTAAATTCATTCCAGTCTTACTCTGAGGTAAGCACCTTGTTGTATGAGTGAAGTTGTGCTGTCTTTTACAGTTGATTTGAAAAATAAATACACAGTCAAAACCTTAGCCTAAATCAGCAGAAGTTCCCAAGCTATGGGTTCCAGCATTAAGTTTCTACATGTTAAACTGTAGACCTTTTGTATCCTTTTTTGTTATGGTGTTTGTCTGAAAAAAGCCATGTTTTATTTGTGACCATAGCCTAAGATACAAGGTGTATGTACAGGAGTGTTTTTGTGGGTTCTGCAAGGTCAAGGGTGTGAAGAATAAACTTGTGCTGTATTTGCAAATTAGCACAGTTCTAGCCTGGAGCCCTCTCAAGTGTATATTATTCTAAGTAAATAGGTGTATAGTTGGAAAAAAACCCCAGAAGTTCTGTGCTATAGTACTGGCACATTATGCACTCTATCTGTAAGGATAAATTCTGTGGATTTTTTTTTTTCCAGGATATTATAGATGTTGATTCTGATCCAGAAGATACTTCTTTTGTTCCTTCTTCTTCCAAAGTAAATCAAAGGTCAGTATGTTTGCTTCATGAATGCAATGTGTGCCTTATTTCTGACTGGCAATCAGCAGACTGCAAGGATCTAATTGACTACCAGATTTTTTGGAAAGTCATAACACTCCTTAGAGAATTTATATTAATTTTTACTTATTAATATGGGTTACCTTTCTGTAACAGAAAATATTAAATTGCTGATTGAGGTAAACTTCATTAGAGCTTTAGTATTAATATGTTACTTTAGGGATTTGTATTGTTGTACTTATAGTTATGTCTATTTATTTTTATTTTGTGTATTGGTGGTCCAACTCTAAGGTTATTGGAATGGGAGGTTATTGGAATGTCTGGTGACTGAGAACATGCTGATGCCCTTTTTTTTTCTCTTTGTATGTTTCAAGGTTGCCAACTACATCTTCACTTAGTAAAAGAGGTTCACAAAGCCAAGCATCCAGAGGAGTTGATTTTGAGTCAGATGAGGTATGGTATATAGTTTTTATATTTAATAAAAATATATTTTATATTTTTTAGTTTTATTTTATGTAAGTTTCTATAGCTCACTGTTTACAGCTATTTGAATAAAGCATTTCAGAGTGAAATTGAATTTATTATTTTTTCCACTAGCAGGGCTAGATTATTGCAACCAACTTTGATTAGACTACCTGCATAATTATCAAAAATGAGGCGAGAAGGGACCTCAGAAAAATATCCAATCCTTTTTCCCTTCAATTTTTAATCAGTGAATTTTCTATCCTGAAATGTGGACTTAGAATTGCCTGGGAGAAAAAGTAATTATAATCTCTTCTAGTGCTTAGCTATATCCTTTCATTTAGTTATATCTTTTATTCTTGTAAAAAGGAGGAGGTTTTTTTTTTTGCAGTTATAAATGGTTCTTTTCCAGGCATTTTTTGTTGCAAATTATCTAAGTGCACTTTTAAAAAAATTTAAAACACTGTCTTCAAGTCTAAGATGTCTGTTCTTGCCATATATCTTTGAACTGCTAGGAAATGGTTTCTTCCACAGTTAAACAAGTAGAACTTTTTACACAGTTTTGGATTGAATAGAAGACACTCTATTCTGTCAAGCACTGTGCAGTTTGTTCTCACAGTCTGTCATGTATGGTCAGAATCCATTCCTTGTCAGTGTCAGATGATGGCCACTTCAGAGAAAATACTGCGTTCTTGTCTCTTCTCCCCACTGTGCTATCTCTTCTTGCACCTGAAATAAAAACCTACATGTTTGTTTGAATATGCAAAAAGAAACAGAATTTTTTATTCATACAAATAACAGTAAATTATGATATGCAATGTGTATATAGACATAATTTTACTGAGGTATGTGCTGCTCAATTACAGCTGAAATATAGATTGTTCCTTATTTCAAAGTAGCTGTTCAGGTCATATTGATGTAAATTTCTGTTCTCTGCACATATATCACATGAACTTTTAAGTCAATAAATGACCTCTTTCATATCAAAACCAACAAAACCAGGTCTGTCAGAAAACATGAAATCATATGGCCAGGCTTTCTACTTTAATCTAAAGGCTTTGCTTTTTTATGACTTGGAATGCCTGCTAGTTTTAGTAATGTGTATCTCTTTGCAAATTGCAGGAAGATCCATTCATGAGCCCTGCAACATCAAGGCGAACAAAGTGATTTCTGGCTCACTATGCAGGAGACACTGTGGGAGTTTGTGAAGAAAATGGAAAGCAGTTTGCAAGACTTTCTCTATGTGATATTTCTCTGTAAAGGATGCCTTGCTTTCCATTTTCACTTCTGTGAAATGGTTTGGTTTGGGTTCGTTGTTTTTTTTCCAGTGGCACCAAATTTGGTGTAATGTCTGTTACGTTGCTTGATGACTAGGCTAGGTCTCATACTCTAAAGTACTGCCAGAAAATGCAAGTTCTTTCTAAAATTTTGAAACTCTGTTTTCTTCTTGGGATGGAAATAAAAATGACAGTTATATCTTTTATAGAAAACTATCTTGTTATATCTTTTATAGAAAACTCCTATCTCTTCTGTTTGAATTCTGCAGAAAGGTAAGTTTATAGTAGTCTGCTGGTATGAATATGGACACAGTCTCAGCACAGCAGAACTTGTAGTTACTTGCAGTTTGCTGTGGATACAGTTGAAAACTCTGAATTCAGAGTCATAGTTGGACACAAGAATACAGTTTTCAGTATTGGAGCTGTAAAATGTCTTAATGATTTCAACTCTACCAAGAGAACTTAAACCCAGTATTGCACTGTTATTAAACATCATAGTATATGGGAATTAATTCAGTTCTGTAATTCAAGAAGTACAAAAGGGGACTCTGTATTTTGATGTTATACATCTCGTAAGAAAAGATTTCAGCTGAGTGTATATGAATAATAGGACTCATATCAAAGGCTCTTTCCCNAGAAGTACAAAAGGGGACTCCTCTGTATTTTGATGTTATACATCTTGTAAGAAAAGATTTTAGCTGAGTGTATATGAATAATAGGACTCATATCAAAGACTCTTTCCCTTTTCACAATTTTGTTTTTTTTCAGTCAGCTGTCAAATTCACAGTGGCTTTATGTTTTATCTATGGAAGATAAACCAAGCAGCCTTCACTTCAGGGGAAGACCTGTAACTGGTGTGTGGAGAATGATGTCCTTTAAAGAGATGCTTGTCATAAACATGAATATGATTGGTTATATGAGGGGGTAGGACACTCCAAAAATCAACATGATTTCTCAGAAGTCACTGAATAGTTTTTGAAAAATCACCCATGTAACTTCAATTCCCCTGCTCCAGAAAAGATCAAAAATTCAGCAAGGCTCAAAAATTCATTAAAGCCATGGTAGTGAAAGATTGTCCCCAGGAGCAGAGGCAGGGAGAAAAGCCCACTTTGCTGTATATTTAAAAAGAAAAAAAAGGCATTATTCCCCTTTTTGAATGCTTCCAAACTTTTTGGCATGTCTAGCTGACTTTTTAATATTCTTCTTAAAATCTTTTATTCCCACCAGGCCTGTTTTCTAATTTGTTATAATCTTGTTAAGAGTACTCTTGCACAGGTATTTTTGATGACTTTTTTTGTTACCTGAATTCATATTCCATCCATATAGCTTTATTTCAAACATTATTTTTCACTTTGAAAGTTGCATCATTTCACAGGTTATAAAATCATGATTTCACCTTTTATAAAAACCACATTCAACATGCCAAATCCTGACATTCCTGTGCAGCTGCTTGTTTTACTGCTGGAGTGCTGGGGATTGTTGAACAAGGGTGAAGTTGGCAGGAGCAGGTACCAAGCTGCCAAATCTGCTATAGCCTGTTCTCTAGTAACAACCAAATGTAGGCAAGCTGCTTAAACAGCTCATACTGGAGCATGTTTTAAATAAACTAAGTCAAAAAGGAGTTGTGGAGCAGAGAAAGACACACCAGCAGCATGAGCAACACTTGACTCAGAGAGCTTCCACTGGGTTTTGCCATGACCCTTTGTGGGTACTTTGGATGTGCCTGCCCAGTGTGTGCTTGGACCACCTCCTCTGGACCACAAGACGCAGAATGCAGCTCAGACAAGGGTGGACTTGAGCTGAGTGGAGGGGAGATTCCCATCCTACCAGCAGCCTGGCTTAGGAGCTGAGAATATATCCTGCTCTCCTGGCTGCACCTGGCTTTCAAAGGCAATGGCAGCTCTAGCTACATATGCAGGGGTACCCTGCTAGAAACTAACAATGAGATCAAGGAGCATAAATAAACAAAGCTGATAATTTTTTGCTGGCAAACAGATTATAGTGCAGGAGAATAGGGTGTAATAATAGATGTGAAACAATAAGAGCTGGTGTTTGAGTGGCAGAAGACAGAATGCCCTTGTGCACTGGCCAGCAGCACTGGAAAGGAGGGGGACTTGGGAGCTGCTGAAGCAGCATAGCAAGCAGGGGGACATATGCCACTGACCCCTCTGTTCTCATCCCAAACCTGTAAGAATGCTGCTCTGTCCTACTTTCTACTATTTTCTTGGGTCTTTTTTTGAGGCTGGTTTCCTGACAGCACTTCTGAGTGGAACACATTTCTTCTCTCTGAATGTTCACACGTGACTGCCACCTTAGCAGGTCCAGCAGGTTCACTGGAAAGCTTTCTCTGGTGACTTGCCTAAAGAGCTCAAATTTGACAATTTTGTGGAAGAAACAGACTCTGGCAGCAGTGTGCAGAGTAGCACTGTTGGCTGTCCATTTTGCTTGTCCTATTTTGTCCAATTCCTGGGGAGTGCTGAAGAGAAGGCAGCCTGAGCAGTCAAAAACATCTTTTTGAAGAGTTATTTTCCCTGGTGAGTGACTAGTTTATAATACAAGCTTTTCAGGTAATGGTCGTTTAATTAATGGTTAAATAAAGCCTTTTATGTATAAAATCAGCTCTGGCTGGGGTTATTAGACACCACCCAAGCAGATCTGTGCTCAGCAGAGGTGCAGCACAGTACATGTGCACTTGGGAAGTGGCACATCTTTCTGTGTAAGATGTGGGTCTGTGTAAGCTTTGTGGGTCGTGGTCTCCTGGTTCTGATTTTCTATTTCCTGCTGTGTTTTGTGGGGAAGGCAGAGGGAACACATGCTGCCATCTCATCAGTGCTTGGGACCAGCATACTGCTGGCTTTTGCTTTGGATATTGGACTCACTGGGCTGGGACAGTTCCTGTTCTCTGTGCTGTATAATCACATCTTTGTAAGTACCTCTATTTCTACAAACTGCAGAAAACAGTTTCACATCAGACTTCTCTATCCCTTTGGCTGAGAGGAAACACCTGCCAAGGGAAAACTTGAGTATTCCATGTCTCTCTGAGAGAATAAAGATCTTTGGAAAAATACAGCATGTATAGTAAGGCAGCTTGTTATTTATAGTTCATTCTATTCTATTCTATTCTATTCTATTCTATTCTATTCTATTCTATTCTATTCTATTCTATTCTATTCTATTCTATTCTATTCTATTCTATTCTAATTCTATTCTATTCCGTTAAGAAATAGGCTGAAACTTGCCTGCCAGCCCTGTAAAACAGCTCAGATTTGACCTGTCCTGGGAGAGAGCAGAGCTGGCACACACGCTGCTGGTGTATAAACAGCACGGGATTTGCTTGAGCTGGGCTGCTGGCAGAGTAAACGGACTCTGACATGCGAGGAGAGTGATTTCGCCTTTCTCACAGATGTACTTACCTCGGAGTAGCGCCCGGGAGCGCAACTGCGTGGCAAAGCAGCACGTCAGAGCACAAATTATGTCATGCAGCCCAATGACTGCAGGAGATCCCGGCTCGGAGCTCGCCTGGGGATATAAAGCGGGCTGAAGGAGCAAAAGTAGCGGCGAGCAGAGCGGGAGAGAAGCGCATTACGGGAGGCAGGAGCATCTCCCGTCTCCTGCTGCTCGTGTTTGCAGCGCCCGAGGGCGGGGGGGCCGAGCGGGGCGAGAGCGGCTCTCCCGGCGCACGGAGCGAGTTCTGCTCTCGCAAATGAGCTCTTCCAGAGCTGGAGGAGCAGAGCGGCGTTCCAGAGATGTTATCCTGTTTTGTCTGGCTCACCCTCCCCGACTTGGTTAACGCCTTTGTGACCCCAGGGAAGTTGCCCCTCAATGGGAGCCTGGAGATGACTTTTGTAGTCCCGAACGTGTCGGGTTTCTTTTCCTGGGATAATGACAGCCTGGCCGACTGGCAGAGCTTTGTGGACAGGAGCCGGTACGGAGCGGAGTCGCAGAGCACCACGGTGAAAGCCCTGCTCATCGTGGCGTACTCCTTCATCATCGTCTTCTCCCTCTTCGGCAATGTCCTGGTCTGTCACGTTGTCATCAAGACGAAGCGTGTGCACTCTGCCACCAGCCTGTTCATCGTGAACCTGGCTGTAGCCGATATCATGATCACGCTCCTCAACACACCTTTCACGCTGGTAAGAGGGGGAAGGCGTGCCTGGGATGCCCCACTGCTGAGGGGAAGGAAGCTCCTCAGCGTTTCTCAGACGTGGCACAGCCTGAGTGGGAGGGAGGAATGCACCACCACAATCCACCCCGCGACTAAAGTCAATTTTTCTGGGCCTCTCCAGTGCCATAAAGGTGCTTTGGTGGCTTTTCCTGCTTTACACTGCTGTAAGCAGTGTGTGGATGTTCTGCTCCTGTCCTCTCCAAATTACAGCCATTGGAGTTGTCTTTGGGAAACTCCACATGTATTTCTCTTCTCTGATTCCTGTTATCTAGTTGAAGATTGGAAATTACCCATTTGTTAAATGGGTCCTTGATGGTACTTGTGCAATAATAACCTTGCAGTGATTGCTTAGTACTTTGTAGTATCTGATCTTCTTTTTTTCCTTCTCTTTTCTAAAGTATTATGAAAGCAATGCTATAAACCTCTTGAAAAAAAATAAATACTCAACATTGTTTAATAAGCTGTCTTGAAAAGCTGTAGTTTGCTTGAAGTGAGATAAGATGTATAGGTCAGCTCTATCCCTGGAGTGATTAAAAGGAAGAGCGAATGAATGTATTGACTCAATGGTGAGGCTGCAGAAGGACGCTCTGTAAATAGAACAAACATCTTTGGTGCTGCGCTGCTCTATGGTTCTGGAGGATAATGCCAGACCACTGAGCAGCAGTCACTGACCTCTTCAGGGTTCAGAAGCCAGAAAATTATACAATTAGACAAAGAACCTGCTATCATACAAGTGTCTTTTACACAGCACAAGGAATTGTGTACTGGAGATGTAATTCCATCAAGCAGCTGTGGGGTGCACAAAACTAATGGTCTTCTTTTTTAGGCTCGTTTTGTGAACAGTACCTGGATCTTTGGAAAGGGGATGTGCCATGTCAGTAGGTTTGCACAGTACTGCTCCCTCCACGTCTCTGCCTTGACCCTTACAGCCATTGCTGTGGACAGGCACCAGGTGAGACCTCTCTGAAGCACAGAGATGGAAAGCTTGGGAATGCATTAGTAAAGGGAGAAAGGATGATCCCATGTCCTTTTCCTTTCAGCTCTGTGAGTGTCATAAGATTCATGGGGGGCTAACAGGGTAGGAGCGCAGTTCTTGTTGTCAGAATAGTTCAAACCCACAGCAAGGTCAGAGATATCCATCACCTTGCTGTCTCTTCCAGCTGAGTAAAGGGGCTTTTATACAGTCAATAATCTAGTTGCTCTCAAACAAGGAGAAAGATCAGGATCCTGATAGGAATTTGTGTGGACAGCTCTCCTTTGGAGTGGCTTGTCCAGCACCAGGGTTGTAAGGAACATCCTAGTTAGCTTTCTCAGCTCTATCTCCTGCTATTCTGGGATGTCCCTCCTCCTGTTACCCTGAGTACTGGATATCTGACTGTATCACACTGGTGGTTGTCACAAGCAGAGCTGTGGCTTGCTGTTGATAAAAGGCTCAAAACTGCGGACACTTGGGTATTACCAGCTTGGAGTCACCCATCAAACACACAGATCTATTTACAGTTGGCATTTTCTGCTAGAAAGATTGTTTCCAGAAAATGCACTATCAGAAGCATTCCCATAGAGGTCTGGTTAAACTCTTTAGTTCTTTGGGTCACTGATACTGAAGAGTTTGAGACTTTGTTTTTTTTCCTATTAAGGAAATTGAGCCTGGTAATGAACATGTGTTAACACCTCCTGGTACACCGCTTTTCCCACCTAGATGAAAGAAATTTGAGGGTAGGACTAGGATCTGACTTGAACGCACTATCAGAAGCATAAAATTCGGGTTTCATGTACAGCTTTCAGTCATTGGGAGCTGGGTGACAACTGTACTGTTTGCATGCTAAATTACCACATTAAGTAATAGATTTAAGGCTTGAAGATTGTATGGAAAAAAAAAATTCCCCAGAAATGTAATAAGCCTAGATTTTGGTTTATTTTGCACAGGTTATAATGCACCCTCTGAAACCTCGCATATCTACTGGAAAAGGTGTTATCTACATCTCTGTAATCTGGATCATGGCAACTTGTTTTTCCCTACCACATGCCATCTACCAAAAGCTCTTTACCTTTGAATATAGGTAAGGATGTGCTTTGCTTTCTTCCATAGTCTCCCTGGAGATCAAACTCTGAGCAGTCATACTTTCATATATTCTACTGAAAGCCTTGAGCATATGTCAAGGTCAGCCAAATATAGATGTAAATTACAATTTTCATCCATTTTCTTTTGCAATGAATGCCTGATATCCTGTCCTTTTCCTTTTTAAAATATTTTATCTTTATTCTGTCTCACTAATCACACAAAACAGGCTAAGAAGTTAGAGGGTCTGGCTTGACCCTTCACTTCTATACATTGGCATTTTATGCCGATACCAATCTGACCAGTTTGGGCAGACCAGAAACGGGAAACAAAAAAATTCACAAACAAACAAACAAACAAACAAACACCCACTAAACCCCAACAGGTTTTAATCTACACTTTAGCCCTAGGAAAGTAGATAAATCTGCCTCAGCTGTCAAGAGCCTTAGTATTTGGAAAGTGCTTTAATGAGGGAAAGGTCCTTAATATGTGCAGAGACTGTGTTCTTATTTGCCAAAGGACAGAAAATAAAAACCTGTTTCTGTGCAGCTGGAAATGTTGTAATTCCTAAAATTATCATAAGGTCATGAATGCCCATTAGAAATTATCACCGCATTGCTCACTGGCTGCTCCAAGGCTCAGATCGTTGAAGAGCTGTGACATTTGTGAGATAAACAGAGTGTTTGCTTTCAGCCTCTGTGGCAGGAGCCCTCCCCCAGCTGCCTCCTTGTTTCTGAGTTACTTACCCCACTGTGCCTGGCCGTATGTGCCTCTCACCCTGTCCCCCCTCTCCATTTGCAGTGAAGATGTTACCCGGTGCCTGTGCCTGCCAGATTTCCCGGAGCCTGCTGACCTCTTTTGGAAATACCTTGATTTAACAACCTTCATTTTGCTCTATGTCCTGCCCCTTCTGATCATCTCGGCTGCCTACATGACCGTGGCAAAGAAACTCTGGCTGCGCAACGTCATCGGGGACGTCACCACCGAGCAGTACTTCGTCCTTCGCAGGAAGAATAAGAAGACCATCAAGATGCTGATGCTCGTCGTCATCCTCTTTGCAGTTTGCTGGTTCCCCTTGAATTGCTACGTCGTCCTCCTCTCCAGCCAGACCATCCACACCAACAACGCCCTGTACTTCGCCTTCCACTGGTTTGCAATGAGCAGCACCTGCTACAACCCCTTCATCTACTGCTGGCTCAACGACAGCTTCCGCTCGGAACTGAAGGCTTTGCTCAACATGTGCAGAAAGCCCCCCAGGCCCACGGAACAGAGGCTTCCCTCCGCAGTCCCATCCTACCGACTGGCTTGGCCAGAAAACAGCAACCTCAAGAGGTTGCAGGCCTCCCATGTCCTTCCACCCTCCTCCACCATCCAGTCAGGAAAGACAGACATCTCTGCAGTCGAGCCAATAGTAGCTGTGAGCTAAACAGTGTCCTTGGACTGCACATAGATTTGGCAAGAGATAAAATGGTGGGAAGATGTGAAGCCCTGGCCACACAACAGGTAATAAAACCAAGCAGCAGGTTCTGCAGGAGGCAGTATGGAAGAGCTGCATGTTTGATGCAAGCTGATGACAATGGTGTGGAGACCCTAGATGGGAGAAAGTAAACTCTTCCCAGGAAGGAACTTTTGTCTTTGTCAAGGTGACTTTGGACTGGCTCGCAGGATGGGATCTCTGCATGTGTGTTGCTGTTACCTGCATGACTAAGCCTTTTTAGAACTAGGACTGTCAGTGTGTTTTGACTTAAACAACAGTCTCATCATATCAGATCTCCCCCTTTTCTGAGCCTCCTCATAGCAACATGGAAATGGTTGGGATGTAGACCTTTAGGTTGCTATCTGAGATCCAGTGCAACTGGGGAAGAAAGCATCCTTTCTGAACTGGGTTCTGAAAAGTCAAGACCTGTTCAGAATGAATGAACAGATCTATTCCATTTTTAAATTTTTTTTTTTTTTTGGTGTAAATGCACTTGGAGAAGTGGAGGATATGATAGACATTGTTAAATAGGAGTCTCTTACATCACAGGCACTTTTTCTAAGATAGATTTGAAGAAAAGCGGATGCCTATTCTTCAAGTAAGTAGATGATTTTTCTTCAAATAGATAACTAAACCCCAAAAACACACAAAAAAAGTTGGACATGCCATTCACAATTGGAAAATGGATAATTAAGAGCTACTGTGGGTTTGGACTAGAACCTTTTATCAGAGCATCTTTGCATCATTGTCAAGTTGCACCAAAAGAATCACACAGTTTCACTTTTCAGCTTGCCTTTGAATGTTGCTCTCTTACCCCGTAAAGCACCGGTGTACTTGTCACTTCAGACATTTGGGACATTTCATTGCAACTAAGAAGTTAGCTCTCTGGAATCAGTTCATTTATGAGAATTTATCAGTTCATTTATGTTCATCTTAGAGAGAAGAGATGATAGCTCTGATAGCAAGAAATAAAAGTGGAACATTTGACTGCAAGTTATCCTGGGGTGATGGCACAATTTTGGTGCATTTAAGGATAGCTGAGATGTGTCCTTATTTGCAGTGGCTAAGAAAATTCATGGCTGCAAGTGTCTGAAGTAGATTTCAGAACTGAATGTTCTTAGTAGAAGAAAATATGGGTTCAAATAACAAAAAAATAGTGTTCCAAAAACGGCACCTTATATTGCACAGAAAAACAATACCTCCTTGTGCTGTGGAAATTCGCTTGAACATCATAGCAGAGTGCCCCATTCCACATGTAACTTGCAGCATTCAGCAGTGAAGTGAGAAAAATCTTATTAAAAATGGGGTGGGGGGGGCGGGGGGGGAAGGTGAAACTGATTTTGTGTGTGTGTGTGTCCTGTAATAAATTTACAGTTCTGAAGTAATTTTGAGCCTTGTGCAGGGTTTTCAGAGCTCAGTATTTAAAGAGACTGAAATATCTACCACTCCTTTCAGCTATCCTGCCCTTGCACAAGTGGTTATCAGTCTCTTACTGTGAATGCAGTGCTGTTTTACTGCCCTTTCTCAATGCCTCTGGAGTCAGAATATTTTGTATTACTGATCTGCAGAGTCAAATCTTTCCTCCTGCCTTCCTTGACCCCTTACTCCTTACACAAGTCTCATTTCCTCCCTCAACACTTGCAACACATCAGCCCTGAATTTTTCAGGGAGTTGAACTGCATGATCATCGTAGGTCTCCCTTCCAAATTAACTATTCTATTCTATTCTATTCTATTCTATTCTATTCTATTCTATTCTATTCTATTCTATTCTATTCTATTCTATTCTATTCTATTCCATTCTATTCCATTCTATTCTCCCAGTTGTGCAGAGCTTGTGAACCATGCTCCTCATTCCAGTGGCAGCAGAATCCAGCACTTTACTAGCAAATAAATCTCTGAGAATGCTGAGTAGCTCAGTAAGGTGTTCTTTCTGAAGCTGAAGGAAACATCTTAAGATTCACAATTTTTAATTGCAGTTTTCATCCTGCTATATATGAATGACATTGTTGTAACTGGTAGAGAAAAGCCTCAAATGCCCACTCAAATGCTGCTGGGGGTCTGAGCTCTGAATCCTGCACCCCTGCACTGGGTGGCAAAGCTTTCTCCTCCAGGCTCTGCTCAGTCCTGGATCTGGGCACAAGGAGGGGATGCAAGCAGTTTGGTTTAATTCGAAGGAACAGGAGGGAGGGATGGACTGGATAAAAGGAAAAGAAGAGACAGATTGGACAGTGAACTTCAGGAACCTGTCCAGGAATGAACAGGTGGCTGGTGGCCATCAGAGGTACAAGTCCCAGAGAGACTTGGACAGCATGGAAGAGGGGGACATGGTTAGAGCCCTAGAAATGGTGTCCTTGGAAACTGTGTATCCTATGCTGTGTGTGCTACAATGGGTGTAAGGCGGTACAGCGCAATTTGCATTCATTGGTTATTTTTCATTTTCTTCATGTCTGATTTGGGATTCTGGACAGACATTTGGCATTCACCAGTGCTGCTGAAATCAGTGGGGGGGGTTGTGCTCTGCAGTGCAGTATGGTGCAATATACTCCAAAAGAATTACACTCTGGGCAATTTAACTTGGGCATCCAGGCTTCATGGGTATTTTTTCATTCTACCCCATTTCTCTTGCAGACCAGAGGGTTCTTTTAAAATTTTAATGCAGTCATTGGTGCACAAACTGCACTCACGTGCCATCTTGGTGGGCGTGAAAGGAGGATCTGAGTGCTGATAAAATGAGACACCACATGTACTGGGTGGAGGTTATTTTTCCATTTGGTATGTGTCTGCCCATGTAGCTGGAGTTTTTGATATCTTTTGAATTTGGGAGGTGTTGCACAAGGCACTGAACAGCTGTTCATTACAGGAGATCTGCACAGCCCAAGAACAGGTGTTTTGTGGGAAAATCAACTGCATTTAGAGACTACAACATCTGGCACATCAATTAGAGTTACAAAGGTAAAGTTAATGCTGGCATCTCCAAATCTTCGAGGGGTTTGCTCTACAACATCTATGGTTTAGTGTGTTTTGGGTTTTTCTACTTATAAGTGAATTGCTATTTGTATTGATAATACTGCTTTCTTATTTTTCTATTTCCTAGAAAAATACTGTAACAGGCCTAAGAAAATTAACTTGCAAGTTCTAGAAATTCATGAATATCAATTCTCAGTTTCTAAAAACATTCCTAGTGTTTTATTCATTTTGTTTATGTAGAATGATGCAGAGACCTTGCAAGAGAACAAAGACAGTGCCATGATGCATTTTGCAGCTTGTGCTATTCTGAATAGCACTCAGGGGAAAACAAATCCTTGAAACCACCTCTTGCTTTTACACAAAAAAGGAGGACAATTCTTCGAAGAACACTGAGATCACGCAACAAACAGATGACAAATTTCTCCTGCACAGAAGAAAGGAAGCTCAGCTTTGGTTGGTGCTGTTTCTGACTGCAGGGCAGCCCACCTCTTCTCCTGTCAGTGTGAGATGATTTTCTCCTCTCAGCTGAGGGAGTTGAAAAGGCAGCTGCTCAAAATATAGCAAAGTCCTGTAACTTCAGGAATGGTAATTCCATTGTCTCTCTGGAATTTTCAAAAACACATTTTTCTAAGAAGCATAAACCTCTAATTTCTTTAATGAATACATTAACTAGCCACCACTACCTGTTACAAACATGTTTTTTGTCTCTGGCAGGCACTGATCTCTTCTCTTTGGTGACCAGTGACAGGACATTAAGGGAGTGGCATGAAGCTGAATCAGGGGAGGTTTAGGCTGGGTATCAGGAAAAGTTTCTTCACCCAGAGGGTGGCTGGGCACTGGAACAGGCTCCCAAGGGAAGTGGTCACAGCATCAGCCTGGCAGAGTTCAAGGAGCATTTGCACAACACTGTCAGGCACAAGGTGTGATTCTTGGAGTGTTTTGTGCAGGACACTGAATGATCCTGATGTGGCCCTTCCAACTCATAACATCTTATGTTTTATTTAGAATATTTTATTATGAGGAATCTTAAATCTTTGCATATTGAATGTGAAACTTCAAGATGTATTTTGATGCAGTTTGGGTAGATCACAATTAAAACAGTCCAGCTATGAACTGCATAGAAGTCCTTAATGGATCACTGAACAAGACCATTACATCATTGCCAGCTACAGACTTGTCTGCTTGTTCCAAATTTCAGGCTACACTGTGCATGGAGGCACAGTGAGTAGGGAGGTTATGCTGGGCTCAGTGATGTCTGGATGAAGTTGTACAGTTCTTGATAGAGCTGCACAGCACTGAGCTGTGACCTGTGCACACACTTTCTTGTTTCAAGAGCTCCAGGGACGTCTTAGTCCTCTAAGTAGACTGACCTAGAAACTGCATGTAGGCACAGAGAGAGTGCTTTAGAATAGCAGTTTCCCAGGAGACTATTTGTCACATCTGCCATACTCATGAAGCCCTTGAGTGCTGGGGAGAGCACAGCCTGGTCCCTGCTGACGCAGCCTGCCAGCCTGGTGTCAAAGCCACCGGGCTGTGAGCACTCTGCCCCCCGAAGGCACCTGCTCTGCCTAACAGCTCTCAGAGGCTGGGCTGGGAGTGCCCTGCCTTCCCACAGCCCCGGTGGCCAGTGCTGGTGCCTTGCTCTCTTATTCCTGATCTTCCTTGTGCCACCGAAGGGGAATGAGGATGGGATCCTCCTCTGCTCTCCCCATTCTGCACAGCCCATCAGAAGGGCAGCCCCTGCTCCTTCCTAGGGGTGGCACCGAGGGCTTGGGAGAAGGTTTGGACAGGCATTAAAGAAACAGGGAAATTCTTTGGCCCATCATTGTTTCTTCTGGGTACAACGTCCAGCCTGTCCTCTGGCTTGCAAGTTTGAAGGGATTTCTGAGTCACGGTGCGATGAAACTTCTCACCTCTTGCCTTAGGCTCAAAGCCATTTAATGATAGAGAGGCAGCGGTGAATGCAGTCATCATCACAATGTCCTGACCAGGAAAAATACTGCCTCTATCTACAAAACAAACCAGTGCCTCCTGGCCAACAGCCACAGTTTATAAACTGAGCGTGGGTTATCCCTTTGGTCACCGGGTTAGCTGTTCAGGCCATGTCTCCTGCCAGCTTCTTGTGCACCTGCTCTTTGGTAGAACTTGGGAAACAGGAAAGTCCTTGGCTTAGGGGAAGCACTGATCAGCAACAACCAAAACATCAGTGTGTTATCAATATTATTTTCATACTGAGTCCAAAACACAGTGCTGTGCCAGCTACTAAGAAAAAAACTAACTGTATCCCAGATGAAACCAGGATGCCAATTAAATAACCTAAGGTCCAACAAATGATTCTTGGCTCTAGGGTGTCAGCTCACTTATTTCCACAACATGTAGGGTTAGGTCCCATCTAGAGCAGACCAGATATGTGGTGGTACACGTGCTTGATTCTTAGCCCCTAAGGTCACAGGGATATGAGGATTTTAAGACATAATTACTTTTCTTTTCAGTTAAAAACACTATAATGTGACAGGTCTGTCAAAGGTCACCAGTTTTTAATAATATTAAGCAAAGGACATGTATGAGATGTTCTACAAGCACATCATCAGCCTCTGAAGGTACAAAACTTGGTGGGATATGTTGGAGGGACATGTAGGGTGGTGATAACCAAATTGCTATGGTCTCATCCCTGGTGACTTTCGGAAGTTCCTCTAGAAGTGAACTATTTGCCCAGAATTTGTTTTGAAGAAGTCCTGAGAGAGGGCTTGGGAACGACCTGACACTTGAACAAGGAGGACAGCAAAGACCAAACCCCTGATCTTCATCCCTGGCATTCCTGTTTGGCAGTGCAAACACATTCCATGGAAAGCAGACAGTAGCCTCAGGCTCTGTTTCTCATCCTGTAGCTCAGATTCCCAGCAGAGAGGCTTTGTTCTGAGCTGTGCAGCAGCAGGTATTCCTCTCATCCCAACCGAGCTCAGGTAAAAGAGAAAAAGCAAACAAAGCCCTGAGTTCCTTTGTTGCTGGTTGGGAGATTTCACTGCTCTTGGTTTAGGTACATGAAGTTTGACAGAGCTAAAGCAATTCAAAGGTAGCACAAGCAGAGTGAGCCCAGGCTGTCTTCATCCCTGGACTGCCTACACATTCCAATGCCCTCAAAGGCACCTAGCACTTCCCCTGGACCCTGTGGGGAAGGGAGAATCTGACTTAAGGGGACTAACCCAGCAGCCCCTGGGTTGGGTTGGAGTACATTCACAGGCCAGGAATGTTGTTTGCATGAAGGTTTTTGGTTAATCTCAATGATTATATAAAGTTTGAGATGACTCACATCAAAGAATCTGAAGAAAGAAAAGAGAAAATGCAAACTTTATTACCTAAAAGGATTAAATAGTGTTATAGTGTGAATTCTTTGTCACAGTCCTTCAGGGGAGAATTGAGAACATGACATGAACCAAATAGATGTTTGAATATTTAATGATATTATATTATATTGTGTCACTTCGGAAATACACTTTTTTAATGTTTAATAGGAGTAGTTACTTTTTATCATTACACTAGTAATTTAGTATATTAAGTCAAATACTCTATTATGAAGAAAGCACTCTTCTGGAGCCTCTGGCCACACAGCCTGCATGACAGAAACACACAAACTGTCCCTAACCTACAGCTAGGTTTTCATTTGTGCCACTCTCATGTGGTCTGTGCAAAGTGATGCTTAAAGAAAAGATTTCTAGGAAAGTTTATTCCCCTGACACAGCTTTGATTCTTCCCCGCTTCCGTAACTCACCTGTGCCTGTTCTGGGTGTTAAATCCCTCTTAGCATCTCCATCTTCAAAAAACCACTCATTACCTGATTTCTGTCTTTCTGTTCACAAAGTGCAGTCAGGACATGCTTTGTTAATGGGGTTCTAGGCTTAGGCACTAAACTAGTTATCAAAGCTGCTATTAAAATATCCACTGCTCCCAATAAGGGGAAAAAAAATAATTTGACATAAAAAATATCTTTATTCTAAAAGTGACTAACAACATCCAGAAGCAGAAAAACAGTGGAGTACAGCTGCTTTTAGAGGCACACCACCTGCTAATGGAATGAACATTTTTACTTGCTCTCTGCAATTTAAATCACAAGTTTGAAATCTCACAGGAGCCACTGTAAGGCAATGCATGTGCAGAGGAACTAGTTGCAAATCTCCTGCATTTAGAGGATTATTAATACCCAAGTGGTGGAGAGAGAAGGGGCAAGAAGGAATGGCATGGACCAAACCTGAACCTTGACATTGTAATTTTACTTTCTGGAATATTTAAAAGAGGACAGATGGATGTAGCTCTTTCTAGAAAGAGTGTAGTGATGAAGAGACTGAAGATGGACTCTTTTCCACAAGGCCTAAATTGGAATTCAGCCTATCTTTTGAAAATGGCAAAACACAGCTAAAACATAATAGAACTGAGCTGGGTAGTTCAGAAACACATCTTGAAACAGGAAGATACAGCTGAAAAGTATGTGCTGAGACCATGGCAAACTTGTAGATAGTAAATTACACAGTGGATATGCTATTTATTATGTGCAGACATTTTCTGAAGTTTTTCAAGGTTAAACAGATTTTGAACCAATTCACGTTGCTATGACAATTTTATGAGAACAAAAATTAAAAGAACAGAATTATAACCACTGTCCAAAATGTCTTCTCAGGGTTTAGCATCAGACCACAGGTATTTGCACTATGGCAACACGTGACTGTTCCTGGAACCTTTGGACGCTTAAGCTCTTGTAGTTCACAAAATTGATTTTATTTTAATAACCAGGGAGGAGTGATAAGCATTTTATTAAAGAAGACAACAACAGATTCACTGCAGCAAGTCATATTTTAAAATACAAAAGGGGAATCAGTAAAAAGTTAGGTACATATCCAACATGAAACATGAACATGTGTCTTTCAGGAGCTTTGAATTTTTAAGACTCTACTTACATCAAACACTTCAAACACATCCACACCACTAATTCTTAGTATTGCACTATAGCTCCTTGTCCAAGACACACAATGCACAATGTGCACCTGCACTGCCTACATATAAAGGACCATCAGCAACACATAAGCATAGCCAGACAGAATCTAGGAAAGGTCAAAGGGATCATAGGCTTGGCAGCAGAAGTATGACAGTAAAATTCAGCAGTGTGGACCATCAGTGTCCAATATAAGCCCTGTTTTGTGCTGGTAATGCAAGAGACATTAGTATTGCAGCTGTGCTGCTGTCCTGAGCAGAGGTAGCATAAAACTATGGCTTTAAAGACTTCTTTTAAAATAAGGCTTGTCTTAGTTGAAAGCCATAAGAAAACTGAAGAGTTCTTGTAATACTAGCATTAAGTGTAGCACAGCAGCACTTTCAGATCCACTAGTTCAACAGCAGCTGCCAGATTCAAGTATGGGAACAATCTCTGAAATCTGCTGCAGCACATAAAGAGTTCTGTGCAAAAATGTTAGCACCAATTACTCCTGATTGCTCCTCGTCTACAACCATATGGAGAATGCTAGCACATGAGAGCACAAAAGTGGGTGGCTCTAGGGAAGTGGAAACTGGAAGTCCTACCTAGCTATAAAAGAAGTCCTCCTTTGTTTAAAAAGCCAACTTGGAAGAGGTGACAGGTAAGCCATTTAACTTACATGGACAATACAGAAAAATAAGTCAGGATATCACATTTGTGAAAGATATACACTGCCACTGTGGCGCTTCACTCCCCACCCACCTCACCTTGCATCTAGTATTTCAAGACCAAGGTCGTTTTAATACTTAGTGAAGGTTGAGGTCTTTGGCAGAGGGGACAACATTAAAGATGAATTCTACTCTCCCCAAATGGTCCAATACCAAACCAATGTACAAACACTCCCCCTTATTTTGTCTGTTCTAATACCCTTAAGCATCTTTTCTTTAATGAAAATACAATCCACAATGTGTGTGGGGGAGAACAACCTTTCATCGTATTTACATCTACTTCACCTTGGCTGTTGGGTGTTTGGCTCTGCCAAGGCACGTTGGTGCTACTTTAATACAAGTTAGTTTGTATTCTCAAGTGTGGTTTGGAAAACAGCACAACTAATATTGCATTTGACACTACAAACACGTTGAGAAAAATTGTACACATAAAAACATCACAAAACAACTTCGACAAACTATTACCAAAATAGAACCAACTTCACTGATCTTCAGTCCAAAACTCCAAGGTGGATTTGTTAGACACTAAGACCAAAACAACCGAGGGATAAAAATTAAATCAACAATTAGCTTACACACCATTACATTTTGTAAAAAATGTGTTAAGACATTATTAATTTACAACTACATAGAAAATTCAAAATCCCTAATATTTACAGTACCTCCTTAACACTAAAACTGTTTGTAGTTTCTTTTCCACCAGTGTCAAGTACTCAATCCCAGACACGAATGTTGGGATGACTGAGACACCTCAGGCTGAACAGAGTAACCTCTATTTTTCCCATGAAGACACAGTCAGTATCAGTGGCAGTCACCATCCAGGACAGATCAACCGGATTCATTATACAACCCCACCCCCAGCCCCCCTTTTCCAGGTCAGAGAGCCCAAAGTTACCTTACTGAAACCCCAGAAGTGAGATGGCCACTGCTGCAGAGCAACACTTCAGAATGCAATGTGGCTGCATCTTTTTGCTACCTGCAGGCTTATGTGTCCCATCCCTGTCCAGCATACAGCGAGCTCTGTCCAGCTGCCAGCTTCAACTGCACTCAATGCACATCACTTGTTACTCATGACAGAATCATTTTGTTCTTGTTCCTCCTTGTGTGTGGTTGGATTTTTTTTTAATAAATAATGGAAGTGTACAACATGCTTTGTCAGGCACATGACCCCTGATCATTATACAACCAATAGTCTGTAAACCAGCCTGGCCTCTGGGGAACTGTCAGGCGACTGAGAACGTTGCATTCAAAGAGCAGCACCTTGCGCTGAGCGCAGCGGAGGAGCCTCCCCACACAGCCGGCTCCTGGCTCCTGCAGCTGGGAAGCATCAGCACGAAGAATCTATCAGTCTCTGGCGAAGTCTCTTGTCTTCTCTGGTATTCACACTGCCACTTGCATCATGGTCTGTCAGAACTGAAGAGAAGGTAAAGTTTTGTGAGAACCCAGGGCCTGTCTTTGACTGCCCTGGGAGCTCAGGGACCTGTGCAGGGGGCCCAGAGGGCTCAGAAGCCCTGGCACCAAGCCCAAGACACCTGTGGTTTGGATTTTAGTCCATGGGAGAGATTACCAGCTTTGAAAGAAAAAATACAAGTCTCACAAATTTAAATAGATTAATAATAAGATTATCACAGGGTGGAAAAGTAGATTTTGGGTTTGGTACATGGGGGTGGATGAAGCCAAGATGGAGGAACCACATGGTTTTTAGGCTTCTTCCTTCTTCTTCATCTCCTCCATGATTCTGCTGTGATGGTGGCACTGGTGATTGGTTTAGAGAGAATACACACTAACATAGGTGATAGGTATGGGAAAATAATTGTAAATAAAGTATATGTAGTTTTGAGTATAAAAGATAACCACCGCCTCTCAGGCGGGGGATCGCCTCAGACTGTCGTGCTGTGAAGACCTCAGCAGGGACAGAGAGAACAATGTTCTAGATAAGGTAAAATAAACAATAATAAAAAAAATCTGAAGACCGAAGATTCTACATCTTTTTTCACCTTGGGCAAGGAAAAGGACTTTTAACACCTTGGGGACACTTCTGCAAAAGCAGAAAACCCCACAAAGTTTCAGACGGCCACCAAACCCCTCTATACCTTCTGGTGCTCTAAGAACTGCCACCACGCCCATGCTGCGCTGCTGGCTGTCCTGTGCTGCCTCCACTGTCCCCACACCCAGCACCAGGGTGCCCTGCACATCCCTGTCCCAGAGCCAGCACATACCACCTGTTTGTAAACACAGCCCATCATAAAAACATGCTGACACCACCAGGGACAGAGGAAAAGATGAGGAGCTGTGGGCTAAGCCTTGCTGATGGGTAGTGCAGCCTGTAGCTGTCCCCAGGCAGCTGTCCCCAGGCAGAAGGAGAGGGGCTGCACCAGCCCCAGCTGGTCATGGACACAGCAGCTTCTTTCTGCAATGCATTTTAACAGATCTTCAAGCATGAGTTTGTTCTGATCTGGACAAAAATAAATCTTTGAAGTGTTTTTGTGAGATGAAAACAATCTCAAAAATGCTGCTTTCAGATAAAAATGAGTCAGATTTTCTATTAACTTTTGCAGCCCCTTGAGTCCGATCTCCACCTTAGGCTCTTTTATTTTACTTCCAAACCCACTTGTCATTTCAAAAACAGATAGATTTGAGAGGAAAACTGTATACTGTCAGACTTACTCTGAGCTGCTGCACAAGAGCTGGCTGCCAAAAGGGCTCCTGGTTCAAAAATAATTCTGCTTGTTTGCTCTGAATTCTCCTGTTGCATAAGCTGACATCTCCAAATCTCAGCCTACCACATCCGCTTAGCCCAAGCACAGAGGAACAGCTAACCCCTGGGTACTGATGCTTCTTTTTTATCAATTACAGGGCACAGCTTTCTGAAGAGAAAATAGATGTTTTCTTTTCCTACCTTTGAAACAGCTCTTTAATTCAGCATTGTTCTCACGTACTCAGGTGAGCTTCTAAATGTTTTAAATGTTCATCACTTTTGGTTTATACCTCTCCCTGGATAACTGGCTTCACTAATTCTGCACTTGAGGAAGGAATTGATTTCACAATCAAGATATGCCACATTTTTTAGGACAGAACTCTAGACTATATCTTATATGAGTGAATGCTCAAGCTGACTATGTCTGCAGACTGATGGGATATCCAGAGGACCATTGCACCAATCCAGATTGACTCGGACCATTTTGATAAAAATCTCCTTACAGTCCGTCTTCCTTGCTCTCTACAGAAGTGGGAACAGAGTTGTTCACTGATCCCAGTCCCACTTCCCTTCTTTTGTCATATTCTGTTCCTCTGCCAGCAGCATTTCTGAGCATCAGATGTATTTTTATATTCACCCAAGACTTCTGCCAAAGCCTGAATAGAAGCAGAAGCAGCAGTTACTACACTTCAGAGTTAATTTCTGAAAAAAAGTCCTGAAACTACCAGGAGGTGCTTCAAGCACAACCTACCCTAGAGCTCTCCTATTGTGCAGGGGGTCTTAAGAAGTTAAAATGCAAACAGCTGAAGCCTCTTAGTGTCAGAGCAGAGATGCCAGCAAGGACCACCAACCTAACAAACACTTCAGGGTTTAGCAGTGCCACAGACTTACATCACCAGAGTCTTCTGAGGTTATAGCACCTACACAACAGGCAACAGAGCAAGTACTAAGCAGGTCCATTATCTTATAGAATATATTAACAAGTTCTTGGTAGGAATGCACATCTGGATCAGCTTACCTTGTAACTCCGTCGCATCTTTTTCCAGCTCTTCTGTAGTTGTTTCTCCAGGCTTCTCCAACTCAGCAGTCCCTGGCTTCCCATCTATGGTATCAGTCTTAATAGTACCAAGGTTTACCAAAAGCTGCATGACATCAAACTTCTCAGAAACTGCAATGTTCTCCAGCACTTTAAGGCATTTAAATGATTTAAGTTCACTCACATTTTCCTCAAGAAAGAGGAGGTAAAGGCTTAAGTCATCAAAATGCTTTGACTTCAGTTTCAGAACATCAAAAGTTGGCAAGATTTCATACACTTTGAGAATACCTGAATTCCACCTCCATGGAACAAACATTGCATACACTACCAGGGGCATCACCAGCAGATAGACTATCAGGTTAATATAGCTGAGCACCTTGAAGACACCAACAGCAATAAGCTTGCACTGAACCACTTCTGGAACAGTTGTGTCATTCTTTAGGATCCCAGTTTTGATAGTGCAGAGGAACTCATCACTCAAAGAGGAGAGACTAATGTAGTAGCCCAGGTAGAGGCATGCAACAAAAATAATTACTAGTGTGAGCAAACGGCATGTAATGTATTTAATTATTAAGCATTTGGAATTCTTTTTTGTCTTCAGGTACTGCTCCACAATTGGGTATTTAAAGTAGCTTTCAGATATTTCCCACAAACTGAAAAAGAGAGAAAAAATACATCAAATCATATAGATCACATGCTGCAGGATTCACCTACCTCAAATATCAACAAAACCTAGTACTCTAAAAGAGATAAAGGATTGGAAACCTTCTTAAAATCATAGCATCACAATATGGTTTGTATTAGAAGGGTTCTTTAAACATCATCTATTTCCAACCAATCCCCATGCTCTGCCATGGGCACAGACACCTTCCCCTAGACCAGGTGGCTCAAAGCCCCACCTAACCTGGCCCTGAGCACTTCGAGAGATGGGGCATCCACAACTTCCCTGGGCAACCTGCGCCAGCCTCACCATCCTCACAGGGAAGAATTCATTCCCAATGTAAACCTACTTTCTTTCAGTTTAAAGCCATTCCTCCTTGTCCTGTCACTATATGTCCCTCTAAAAACCTCCTCTCCAGTTTTTATGTATATCCCTTTTAGGTCCTGGCAGGTGCTTTAAGGTTTCCCTGGACCCTTCTTTTCTTCAGGCTAAACAATCCCAACTTTCCCAGCCTGCATCTGTAGGAGAGGTGTTCCATCCCTCTAATCATCTTGATAATACTCCTCTGGACCCACTCCAACATGCTCACATCTCTTACCCAGGTAAACCAAGGGTAGTTTTATTGAAGTCAATAGAAAACCAATAGAATAGCAGACAAATTTAAAATATCAACATTCTAATACAGAAAAGTTGCTTAAGAAACAAAAGAGTCAAACACCTGAAAAAGGAAAAAAAAGTACAGCCCTCATGGCAACAAAGTATTTTAGTTCTTTTCCAGTACAAAACAGGGGCAGTAAGAAATTCCACGCAGAAAAGCAGACTCTCCAAGCACTTCAATAATGGAACACTAGAAGGCTTTTTACTTGTCAAGACCTAACCCCACATTTCAAAGAGGAGACCCAAGTCCCCACTCCACTACTTCTACCCCCACATACAGAGAGAAACAGGTTACCCTGACCTAGAAGGAAACAGGAACTGGATCTGGTTGGAACACTGCACCAACGTGATCAGAAGGGGAGGGGATTGCTTTTGCGGGTTTGATGATTGATTGCGTTTTTTAATCATTTTTTTTAATCAGAAGCAGACCTAGATCTTAAAGAACAGGACATGACAAGTAACTTGACAGTGTGCAAGTGACTGTCAAGAACATTGAGAACTGAGGACTGAAGTATCTCTTTTCTTACACTGTGGTGGGCAAAACTACTTAACACCTATTGCAACTAAAGAAATCAAAACATCTCAGGTAGTAAGTAATCTGAAGAGCTCATCACATGTTTTCTTTGAAAAAAGAAAATGGTACATTCCAGCTCCAAGTGTCAAAGTAATAATTTCAGATACCTTCTTTTTTTTAACGAAACTTAAAATTGTGTCAGGTCACCATTCAAACCTTTGCAATAAATTTCTAAGGGAGTACAGATGTCACATCTGTAACAAACTTGAAGGAAAGAGCAGAGAAAGCCAAGCCCCAACATCTTACCTCTGTGTCAAGTTCTCATTAGCAGCTGGAATTAAGTCAGTAGGGTCCTTGGGGTCTCCACTTCGAATGCTATTAGCAGCTTTGATGGCCCTGTTATAGGCTTTGTCAAGTTCTTCCATGATAAATTTCAGGTCTGAGGAAAGGTGAGGTGCTGCAGTGAAGCGCCAGAACAAACATGGCAGATACAGCAGGATAGCAACAAGCAGAAGGATGTATGGGAAGAACTGCAGGGAGAAAAAAACTCTGATTAGGCTTCACTTCCGTAAGTAAAAAGTCAGCCAATCACCCATAAGCATTAGGTTTTGTAGAGGTCTATTAAATGCCTCTGATTTTATTTAAATCCCTCTACCAAAACCCAACTTTGTGATTATTTGGGATATGCAGGGAAGCAAAATCTCTTTTTAGACAGATCCAGTAACTTTGCTGCTGCTTAGAGCATCCCTCCAGCAAAGGCAAAAGAAAGTGCACAGAATAAAGGTGCCATGATCCTGATAATATTTTCAATCCTGATAACAATTTCTGCATATTCAGAACTGCTGGAGTTGACTTCGAGAAAGACAGCATTAACCTGGGAAAAAAAAATAGCAAAGCAAAGCAGCTACCAGAGGGGCTGACTGAAAAAAGAAGATAGCATCACCTAACCCTCCCTCCCTGAAGTGTCACCACTGTTCATAGCAACTAAAACACTCCAAACACCAGGAAAATCTCTCCTGCTTTCCATTAGCTGTCAAGAGGTTAATGAATAGAGCTGCTACAGCTCTGCCTGCAAACACACATCTGTTCAGACTGCATGACATCCAGTGACTGCAAAGGATGTAAGTGTGGCTTCTGTATGTGTGAAGTGATACTTCAGGGTGTTAAAATATTTTCAGATAACACCTAAATGGAAACCAACACACAGCATCAGAATGGCCTGGAGTTAATGCAGCGCTGAGAATTCAGCCCTTACATGGTCACAACTGCTTGGGGAAAGGCTGAAGCAGGTATAAAATACAAGTCTGAAATTTTCCATCTTTCTTCTATTCATCAACAATTAGTTTTTGTCATGCAATTTTAACTCTAATTCCTTCCACCTGCAGGAAAGATGTTGTTTTCTATGTACCTTGACATTATATTCAAAGTATAAAATCATACATAACATTACCCTTACAGAGACACGATGTTAAGACCTGGTTAGACAAGCAGTTTGTTAATGAAATGTACTGCAAATTCAGCCAACCTCTAATTCATTACATTCACCTTTTGATAGCAAGCACACGTAACTCAAATCCCGCACCAGTCCATAAGGAACTTTAAATTAGCTGAAAAAATATGAAACAGATGTAAGACATCACAAGTGTTACAGCCATGGGCCCATGCACATTCATTGGCAAAGCCAGTGGAGATTTTTAGAGGAAGCTTGAAATGAAGTCATTATCCACCCCAAGTGGAAAAGCTACACGTAGATTTGCAGGCATTAAACAAGATGAAAATCTGGACCTAATATAACTATATTAACTTGTGTTTGCATTAATCAAGAGAGATTAAACTTTTGCATGCACAAAGTAATTAATTGATGCTAAAAAACATTTTATTCAGGAAAATTACTTCTAATATCACCTACCATTAAAGCAAAATCCCATGTTATTATTGGCAGTAGGAATGCATATGATGTATTAGACCTTAAATGACTGACTTCCCCTACCCACAGCAGCCCACAAAACTGTGCAGTGCTCTGCCCTCACTACTGCCTCTCCTTCCTCTTTGCACACAACAGATAACATCAGATCATCTTCCTTCCCCCAGGTGTAGACTTTCCAATTGAGATGTAAAGCTCTGGCATGTCCAACATACTTTGGACATCTCATCAACAGCACAAGAATTTCGTCTCCTTATTCATCACTGTGGACAATGCCACCAGGTCTGAGTCCTGATTCCTTGGTTTATCCAAAACTTCATGGTTTTGTGTCGAGACTCTATCAGTCCTCTGCATTCTGTATTATGCAGAAATAGAAACAATCTCTCTTTGAACCCATCTTATCGAAGCTCCTCTAAGCTGCTGCAACACATTTTCCATAGGTCTTAACAAATGCCAAAGATTGCCTGTGCAGCTACAAGGCCCATTTGACTACACTTACACCTCTGAGCCACCTTCCACTGGTGCCAGGTGGGGAAACAAACAACAAAGAGACATCTGATTTAGGAAGGAACAACGAAAATGCCTTACATCGGTTTACATCGCCTGGCTTTAGTACTCGCTCATTTCAAATTTTACAGGCATAACAAGATTTATTAATTCTCTTTCTGACCCTCAAAACTGGAAATGCCATCAGCAGTATCCCATATAATCCTAGAGATCTCTTTACCCCAAGTACTACAAGACATGTGGTAAGAGGCAAGATAGTTTTCACACTGAAGTTACAGCCCCAAACCTCCATTGCTCCAGCCTCCACTTCTTCCTTTATAACTTAAAAGACTTCTGTATTTGTGTAGCACATTGGCATCAGCCCTCTTGCTCTGTCCCAGATGTCCCCCAATGTCCCCCTCTAGACTACCCTCATTAGGCTGTTGCCTTAAGAAAACCAGCCTCTGCCATCTTGCCTCACACCTCCTCCTCTCCCCAACTCCCTCACCACTGCCTCCTCACCTAGAAGCACCACACTGCCAGGGAAAAGGCACATTTGCTATGCATTTGCTGGGCTTCCTCTCACCAGGCTGCCACCACTCCCAGAGCTGCAGCTTATGGCAGTATAAGTAAACTCTATGCAAATAGCCTCAAAATCAGAGCAGCAACTTCATCATTAGCGCAGCTCCTTTTATTTGCAAACACAAGTCTGTATTTGTCACCTCTTCCACAGCACTTGACGCACAACTCCATCCTTCTCAGATCCTGGCTTTTTTAAAAATGAAAGATACAATTTTTTTTATTTGTTAACAGCGGGCTTAGATAACAAGCACATTGTTTTGAATCATTAAAATTTAAGGTCTTGAATGACAGGCAGAAGCGAAAATGCAAAGTCATCTGGCGTGAGTCCTGGGTTTCAGAGCAACAGACTTGGGTTGTCCAGCTCATCTGACATTGGACAGTCAAACATAATGACTTCCCATTCTGAGAAGAGGACTCTGTGGTATTTGTGCACAGACAACCACTTGTCATCTGCCTTTCTTTTATGGTTTATAGTTTTATGGTTTATTTGCTCCCAAGGCGCTGAATACACAAGGAGGAAATGCCACTGCAGTCTTGGGTAGTCTATAGCATTGAAGTAGAAGGAAGTGTCACTGATCCCAAGAAATGAATGGTCAAAGGCATGCCAGAGAAAGGCACTGGCCCAGAAGTAAAACTCAGTGTTTCCTTTGCTGTGTAGTTATCAAACTCCTTTTCAACATACTAAGTATGAGACTGACAAAACTCAAACTGCAGTGCCCTGAGTGTTTTCTGCCATGTACTGCTGAGCTCCTGAAAGCAAAGGCTGATGGAAGCAGGCTCTCCTGCCTCACTTGGCCCTTATTCTGATGGCACACTGAGGGGAACAGCAGGCTCCCAAGGAAGCAGAGCACTTGGAAGCCAAGAGGCTGCCCCTGTACTGCTGCAGGTCATGTCACTCGACAAGCCTTTGAGCCCTGTGCACACTCCAGGCTGTTTTAGTAAATTTCAGCAAGAACATGAGCATGGGTAGAGAAGAAGAGGCATTTCAGCAGTCCATCTGCAGAAGCACATAAGGTGCTGGAATCACAGAACTGTCTTTGGAAGATGCATAAGCACCATACTCTCCCAAAGATGAAAGATAAAATCAGACTAAAGCACAAAATGGTCTGTCATCACCAGCTTCAACTCTGCTAAGATGAAGCAAACACACAACAAATGAGCTTAAAGGGTATTTCAAATAATTGCTTTATAACTTCAAATATGCTTTTATCATGCAAAAAAAATACAGCTGGAATTGGTGGACTGACGCAAAGGGCATTTTCAAGGACCTAATCTACAGAAAGCTTGCCAAGGTCTGGACAAAAATGACTGCAAGAAGATGAAAATAATGATATTTAGAAAACAGCTTTCTAATTTTACTGCATCTTCAGTCCCTGTTTCCTCTGGGACTGAAAGAGTATATATACAAGAGACTGAAAGCATTCTGACTTCCACCTACCTGATCACAGTCAAAGAGTAACTTAAAGTGCAATAGCACAAAACTTTTGCTGCACAGGTCAGGGTAGGAGCTTTGAGAAAATTAAATGGCACACAATTAAAAGAATGAAGCACTGAAGTCCCTTCACTCACTTGACATTAAAATACATGAACATGGTGAGATGTCTCCCTCTTCAGTTCAATTTTGGAAAGAGCCCAAGCAAAGGCACTAGTCCCCACATAGGCTAATGACAGTAATTACATGTGTCCAGAGGCAAAGGCATTAAACTTCCTCTGCACATGACCCTATTCCTGTTTGCAGCAATGGGAGGTGTCTCACTGGTGTTCAGCAGAAACAGCTATAAATGACTGATCATTCTAAATGAGATCCTCTCCTGTCTCCAAACCTACAAGTGAATCTCAAACCCTACATGACCTTTATCCCACGTGTCACATACTTTCTGTTTTGATAAAGCTTCAAAACTGTACTGCTCCAGTTTCAATTAACTCAAGCCATGATCACCAGTGGAGGCTCTGATGGCTGTATCCAGTTTATTCTGGACTTTAGGGGACAGATGGCAACGTGGTAGTCAAGGGCTGCCTGGACCAGTGACCCAGACCTCTTGCTGGTGTACACAAGTCAGTCATCACACTCCACAAGCAGTGGGCAGCCCAGCTTCCTGCATGGCTACATCCCCCATGCCAGGCTCTCCCCTTGTGCAGAGATACTTCTGAAGATTGCTCCTCAAGGCTGAGACATTCCTGCTGTAACACACTGTCTGTAGGTGATTAACAGCACGCCTGAAATCTTAGCTAAGTGATATAAAGGACTCACAGCACACATATAATCCTTCAGACACAAACTGTTGAGAAGTCTGGGACTAAGTTTGAACCTAGCCACACCTGAACTCCCATCTGAGAAGTTCAGAATACAAAGGAGCCCTTTCTGAACCTCATGACTCAACAGGAGGGTCTCCCTAATAATTCTCATTCTACCCTCCATGCACTAAATAATGCAGTGTATCTTCCCACTGGATCCTGATAAACCACTGTCACATTTACCATTGAACTGTATTAACTCACTGTTTTATAGCAACACATTGCTGCTTCTCTCTTATGAGTGAAGGGGATGACTCCATCTGCAACAGACTGAAGTAGCTCTAGCACTACACTTCCAAAGAATTATTTATAAATGCATGTGCAAATGGATTTCCTTGCTCTGACAGCCCTTAATCTCTCTGGGAAGGGTTTACAGGTGAAACACAAGGAGCTCTCAGTCAACTAAGAAATTGTACAAACAATGAGTAACTAGAACCAGGTAAAAATAATGATTATAAGTGTACCATCAATATAAATAAAAACCCCAAGGTTTGTTTTGGTGAATTCACAGACAAGTGACTCAAAGAACAACTCAAGGTTCAAGGTAAACTTACTTTTACAAAAAGTGAGGGTTTTCACATACTTTTACTTCATGCATATAAAGACTGCAGACCCACTCTCTGTATGCAATGCTTTCTGCAGGTCCCAAAGCACTTGTCCTGCACTTTAAAAGATCTGAAACAGACCTCTCCTGGCTGTGTCACATGTGAAGACCTCTTCTTTCAGCCAGATGAATTGTATGCCTGCATTTATTTCATATGAGTACAAATCCCCTTCTTCTGACAACCCTTTACCTCTTCTTTGTTTACCTTTATCTTTGCTTCTCCCCATTTAACAGCAGACTAGAAAATACAGTAATTAAAAAAATCCATAGAAAACTCTTGATCATAGGCAGCTCCATCCTAGCAATCCAAACTTCAGGGCTATAAAGTGGTCATCACTCAGTGTTCAACCACCCCTCAATTTGCTTGGTTCCTATCAATTCCCAGTAAGATGCTGCTCACTGCCTTCCTGCTTGAGTTTTCATACATATCTCTGTGCACTATGGATCAAAAGGGCTTCACAGTGCAGCCTCCTCCTCTCCTCCTCCACTAGACTGTGAGGACTGCCCACACACAATGGCCAAAAGCTTCTCTTCTCCTTCCAGTTAAGGATCAAGACAAGTTTTACCAAAATAACTTGTCAGGTATTCATCTTTAGAGACAACAAGCGAACCATATGCACAGGGCAGGCAAATACAAAACTCCTCCATGCCCCATCACCACTGACTGTCTTTACCACTCACCTCTAGAAACCAACATCTGTGTTCTGCTACTTCAGACAGACACAAGAAACCTCTTAAGGGAATTAAACCTGAATGGAAAATCCCATAAGAAAACAGAGGCAACAAAATATTGAAGCCTGACCAGAGTAAGTCTCATCAATGACAAACCTGAAGAGGACTCTTGTCAGAGAACTTAACCATATAATCATTTTGACAGCTCTTTCATTGACAAAGAGGAGGAAATCTTAGCACTAAACTAAGAATGCACAGTCTCTCCTTTACATTTATCTATCTGCAGGTATTTTGTTCATTGAATTGTGCATTTTAGTACACAACTCATTTTGCTTCCTGCTAAGGATTATCCAGTGTGAAGAGTTTCCAGAGTCACTGAAAATTTCATAACTCCTGTTCTCCATGAAGAGAGGTCCTGTGCACCCTTTAGGAGCACACTGACCAATAGAGAGTCAAGGAATCCAGAAGTTTGCACTGTGCTCCTTTTCAGTTTCCAAACTGCTAAATTCAACCCCTGGGAGAGATCTCCTAGAGCAGAAAGGACAAACAGTAAAGGTGCCAAGCTTTGAGGATTGCCCAGAACTGAAACTTACATTTTACTGCTTAAAAGCCAAAAATCCCAGAGAAAACTTGAACGCTGAAACAGGAGGGAGATGGTAAGGTTTCAGTTTTTCTGTAATGCAACCTGGGTTTGATAATCCCCCAGAGCATCCAGATACTGACAACAAAAGCAGCACAGGTTACTACAAGCTGGTGTCTTTACCAAAGAGCTACCTGCTCCTGCTTCCTCTCTGTACCACACTGAGCACTGCCCCAGGAGGCAGTACTTCTGACAGAGCACAGAGAGCGTGCCAGAAAGAAATCCATCCACTTTAATCAGTAATGAGGCCTACAGTCTCATTCCCCCAAAACCATAAGATAATGCCTCCTTAAGTGTTTTTTATGGAGCCTTCCAGCATGCCAATACAGTGAGATACTAAGTGAGTCAGAGTTTTGCAAAGAACATGAGGTGCCTGCAAATGAAAGCTCTGCTGCCCAGAAAGCAGGAAAAAAAGTTTTAAGTGTGGTTTTAAGAAGAACTGGGCCTAATGACTCCTATTGTCCCTCTGTGTGCATCCCTGTCCTTACACTGCAGACTCAGGTCTCCACTGACCTGAGCACAGGAAGTCTCCCTCTTCTCCTTAACATCACTGTGCTCCCAAAAGGCTCTGCTCCAGCCATTTTAAAAATTATTATCTCATCAAAATCAGCAGAACAATGAGCTTGTGCGTACTTTGCAGTGCAAGGTTGAGGGGAGAACCCAAGTCTTCCTGCGGAAGTGAACCCAAGCCACTCAGTAGCTGTTGGCCTCAGATGCAAAAAACAGCCTTCAGATACCAGAGTGGGAATCAAAGTTCACTGTCAAACAGCTGTAATGACACTCCTTCCCTGTAAACTTGTAAAGCAGGGAGACTGACGAACAACCAGAAGTATATTAGCTAATATTGACCTCCAAAGAGCATCTGCAGCTCCCAATGTCTGGACCAGAAGGGTGGGTGGCTAATCATGGATCTAGGAAGAGGAGTCACCAGCCTGTTAAAACCCCTGGTTCAGCTGTGCAGATGCACTTCCTGCAGGATATTTACAAGGAAACGTCATCTACCATACACGTCATGGAGGAACTGCAGCAATTTCTGATACAGCACTAGCCAGCAAATTGACATGGGCTGCATCAGAAAAGTATCAGTGCTTAAGCTATTTGTGGCTGGCAAACAAGCAGACTGAGTGCTATCAGCAGGTGACTAACACACAAAATTCAGCATAAAGCATTTGGGTAACAAGAGCTCGTTCCCTCAAGAGAAAGGGGCAGCAAAATATCCAGGGTGGCAGAGGGAGTTTCCAGCACTGTGAGATGTTCCAGCAGCTTTGACTGGCCTCTGTACAAGGTCTGGCTGAAGTGGAGTCCTAACTGTGCAAGGAAGAGTTCAGGCTAGAAACCAACAAGTCTTGCTTTAATATTCATGAAACACATGCCTGTTGGGTCAAGGTTATCAGTGGAGCTAAGTGGAGAAGCCAACAGTAAATCCTCAATTAATGATTTGAGTCAGCAAACAAATCAGAGACAGCCTTGAACAGTCTCTCAGAGATTATATCACTAGATGATTGTATAATAAAATCTGAGGCTCAGGATACAGAAGCAAAAGCCAGAATTACAGGTGCTGCAGGTCTCAGACCTGAGCTCCTTCTAACACCAGGTTCTCCTCTGCTCCCAAGTGCCAGAGATTTATTTGCTGGGGCAAGTAATAAAAGGGCTGAGGAAGGCAGAACACAAATTTGCAGAGCCCAACAAGTATTTCTTACTTTGGCATCAGCACTGCTCAAGCAGCCTGAAGCTGCCTCTCAAGTTGAGTCAGCTCCAAGCATTGGCATGGCATTAACTCAGTGTGTAACTCCTGCCAAACCTCAGCTAACTGCTTTGAGCCAGCTCAAGCATCTTAAAACCTACTGCACTTTTAACCCATAAAATAAATCTCCTTCTGTGCTTTTTATGATGCTGCTTTACCTGAAGCAATGAAAGCCAGCTCATGGTTTGCCTGTGGACATGCAGAAGATCATGCTGAAGACAGAAGTTAAACCTGTTGGTACCAGTGATTAATTTCATCTCTTCTGAAATGTCTATCTGCCACAGGTTTCTCTCCATGCACAATTGGCCAAGAGTAACACAATAAAAACATAAAATGTTTTTATTGCCCTGATTTCCTAAAATTAGCTTTTGATACAAGCATTAAGGCAGTTGTTATGTCATGTATCCCAGATTTAAAATAGTTCCTGGCTAAAGTCAGGTGAAACATTCACTCCAGGGCAACACAGCAACATTAACATTATTCTTTTGTCAGATAACTGGTGACCCTTTATTTAAAAGAAGAAAATACCTTCTCTATTATCTTCCCTCTTTGGAAGTAAGGGAAAGAAAACATTGTAAAAATAGAGAGTCAAGTCAAAGGCAGGGATTACAGCAGAGCAGAGAAACAAGAAAAGTGAGGCAAAGGTAGGTTTCTATGTGGGAATAACTTTGCCAGGAGAAGGAGACCTATACCTACTTTATGCAGCCACAGGGGTATGTTTTCTAAGTTGTTGTGGGATGGTTGCTTCTGCTGCACAGCTGCCCAGCAGTAGGAATCCACATAAGCAGCTTGTCGCCAGGAGAAAGAGCTGGGTGCAAAACAGCTTATCTGAGCACCTGGGAAAACAAAGCAAAAGTTATTGCATCCTCAAAAGACTGAAAAAAAAAAATTAAGAAAACAAGTTTAGGAAGAAAAAGCACACATTTAAGATGTTATGGCATCCAAAATTATCAGGTTGAGTAATCAGACAAAGCCCAGCAGCTCTGCAGGGAGGAGGGTCCTGAGTTCCCACTGCACCCAAAGGCTGTAACTCCCACAGGAATCCATCTCAGGATGTCTCCTAAGGGTGAGACAGCATATTAGAACACCTGTCTTTTAGGCCTATTTCTGTAAGCTTTGTGGGGAATGTGACCTTAAAGATCTTTCTCACTTGCACTTAACTCAGGCTGGCCAAAGGGGAACTAAGAGATACAAAATGTGACCAGATCCGGCCTGAGGCAACAAATGCCATCACACACCATCCTGTCACAACTTCCCAAAAGCACAACCTACAGCTCACATATCTATTGTAACAAGACCTCAAACACCTTTCTTGCAGCCCAGCAGTCCTTGCAGTGATGGAAGGGCAGGTTTTCCCAGGGTGCTGCCACTTCTGCCTCTGAGACTACAAATTACTTGGAGGGATTCAAGTCATATCTGTGAAAACAAGGATTTCCTCCTGTTACTTTTGGCAGATAAATTGTGGCCCCAGACACCTCCAAAGGCCCCTCCTCATCAGTGCAGTGAAATGCTGTGTCCAAGATTATGCATAACACTGTAATTCCCATTTACTCCCAAGACCTCTCCAGCTGCTCAGGAGCTTCAAACTAAGATCCAGACCCTAACTGACAGCAAGAGCAGCTATTTGCCAGCCTTAGGGTCAAATTCTGCTCTGGCTTGTCACAGGTACCAGGTGACTCCTCCCACAGCATACCTCAGCCAGGAAGAGTGGTTATGGAACATGGAGGATCAGCGGCTCCTCAGGTAACGCCAGTAAAACAGGATGAAGGGGTTCAACTTTCTTTCTGAAGCTTTGATAGTGAAAGCAATCCCCCAACACACATACATTTCCACCAGACTTTCATAAATGTTACAACAGGACAGTCATTTCACCAAATAGTTACACTGAGTGGACATGGCTCTTCCATGAACATCTCTTCTCAGAGCAACACTTCCAACACTTTTGCCAATATCAAAAGACCAACGGGGGAAAATATTGCTATATTTTTTTCCCTGTAAAATATTCATCTAAGTTATGCTAATGGCATTGCTGTGTGCTTTATGGGAGTAAGCATGCAATATAAGACCGTATCTTTTGTTGTGCCTTTTTGCTAGTTTAGTTTGCAGAGAGTAAGACCTTCTTTTGGAAAAGGAGCCAACTGCATTCGCCTTGTAACTTGTACGGCCTCTTTACAATGTAGCATAGTCAAGGAGCTTTGTGAATAAAAGCCTTTCCATATGAGTCACTATTATAATTATTTCTAGGACTGTAGTATCATAAGGACATGGTTTGATCATCATGGTTTGACCTGTCACAAGTCTCCCTTATGGAAAACAAGTTATTGTTTATCAGAGCAGAGCTCGTGATTTAGCAAAGTTGGCACCAGACAAGCACTTGCACTCCCCCAAAGCCTTGGGAGTTTTTGTTTTCCAGAGATTTCCATTAGCTGTAGAAACCCAAGAAATAATATATTGCAGGGAAAAAAAGGGGGGGGGGATGCTGGGAGAAAGCAAAGAAGAAAGCAGGCATTTAATGTCTGCTCTCCACTGGATAGGGACCATTTATGCCCTGCCTTCATCATTTAACCAATCTCCTGCTGGTGGCTGTGCCCAGTGTGGAGCAGCAAACAGGCGATCCTTTCAAAAGAAGAGCTTTCAAAAGAGTGTTCAGAAAGATGCTTTGTCTTATTCATGTTTGTGTATCCACAAAGAGAAACACATTCCATGTGTTCATTCTCATTAACGGGTGGAACACCACTTAAAGTGATGGAGTGTTTAAAAGGCAGGAGTGAGGAAAAGGGCAGACAGGCCCCTCCTCCAAAACTAGTGATGAAAAAGTCAGCCAGCCTCCTTCTCCAAAATGTCATGTGTACAACTTCATCCCAGAATAGCTACAGCAATGCCAGTGCTGCAGCAGAGCAGTGACCATCACTCACAATCCCCAGTGTTTCTGCAGGGACACTGGAAACCTGACTTGGGAGGCAAGCAAATAGAGCTCAGCCTCAAGCAGGGGGACACCCCAGTTGCTATACTGGTTTTTAACTAACTGATTGCAGTCTTGTTTGTAAACACTTGTTAATTCAAATTACAACTTTGCAGTAATGGTAGCAATGTTAGGACTTAGACAAGGAAGATGTTTTTGTGCACCATCTGTACAAAACACAGACGATTACAGGGTTCAGGAAATGGTCACTATTTTCCATTTTTTTTCCTTCCTTCCTTCTCTCCTCCAAAGGAGTAATAGCAGTATATATATAGAGAGATAATTTACTTTATGTTGGACTATTCTGGAGGAAGTTGAATAGAAAATCTGTAGTTTCTATTAGAGAAATTTGGCACAGGCCCTCCACAGACCTGCTGTGCACACAGCTATGCACAGGGCTAATTAATTAAATAATTAATTATGAGAGGCTAACAGTCCTCTGCTATCACAGGAACAGCCTCCTGGCTTGGTGACAAGAAGCCATTCCCATCCTTTGCACCCACAAGTAATAGCTTGGGAAAGAGAAAAGCAGCAAATGAGCCCGCAACAACAGGGAGATAAAATATACAGCAAGAAGGATGAGGAATAACAAATGACTGCATTTGTTAAGAAGTTGTCACAACAGTCCTTGGCCAATTGATCATTACACTTCTCAATGCACTTTTTTGGTAATCACTTCCTGTTACTAAATCAGCTTTGGAGAGGGAGCAACAGGGATTTGACTTTTACTTTTGCAAACAAACGAGGATTTAAAAAATGCTGTTTATGATGGCTGTGCTACAGACAGACCATCCAAAAGAGCTGCAGAAAACTAAGGCAGCAACAGGTATGCAGCCACATACGATGAAATGACACTTTTCCAAGAGTGCTAAGATTACCAGATGGAGCTGGTTGTTGGCAGCAGGAATTACTTGCAGGCATGCAACTGAGTGCAGAGTACAAGCCTGAGTCACTGCAGCCAGTGCACAGCAAGGACGAGCTGTCACCCCACCCAGCTGTGGCACGTCTTCATGGCTGCTTTGCCAACAAACTTCCAGCTATTGCCCCCACGTCTGCACCAGGAATACCTCCTTTTTCCCTGCAACTGGCTCTTCTGCAGCTCCTCTGCAGGAAATCTGTGTATGAGGAGAAACCCTCAGAACCCCAAGGAAAAATTGGAAGGAGAATCCCTGCTCAGTACTGGACTGCTTTGCTGGATCCAAGGCAGGCTGAGCTGAGGGATCAGCACCCTCTGGCTGCATCCTTTACAAAAGAGAGGGCAAAGCCAGCAAGCCAGACTGGTTTCCTCTTCAGTGGCTCAAAACCTCTCTGCTGACTTACACATCTAAGCAAGAAACTGCAACTAACAGACAGGACTTTCAAGAACCAATGGTAATCATAGGCTTAACTATTTTTCTTGAGCCAGGATCAAATGATTGCAGTTGACAGGATGAAACCTTCACTAAGTAATTATTTGGATTCTAATACACTGCAGTCACTGCAAAAAGATTTGCATATGCTTGGAGGAAAACCTGGCCATTAATTATTACTATAATTTCCCACAAGGCAAAATGAACTTGCCATGATTCCCAAACATCTGATTTCACCTAGCAAGAATTATGCTCTTTAGTAGCCACTAAAGAAAAACCCAAACAAGAAAATCAAGGCCCACATAGCCAATGTACAGACTGCCAGGCACCATCCACCGTACATCCTCCACACCAACATTAAAAGATACTTTAAAGACTGAGAAAAGGAATCCCAATGCAAACCAAAGAAGAAACACATGTACACGTGGGTGTACAGGTGTACACACATGCATTAAGAGCAGATCTGAAGGAAGGATCAAAGTGGAAGGTTGGGTGACACAGGATCTGTTGAAGAAGGAAGTATGGAGCAAACAGGTGCACTGGAGAAAAGAACCTTTTCCCAGAGGTACTGTGGTAATGGAGTACCAGCAAAATGTAAAACTCAGGTGATACAATGTTGAAGTGGGTCAGAGGAACTAGCAGGTATATTTCTCTCTCCACAGCGCTGTGAGTTACCCCTTAGAGAAGTCTCAAAATCATGCAGTGGGAAAAGAGCTGGGTATTTATCAAGCACAGCCTTCAGAGTGATAAGTTTTTTGATTCATGGGGAAAAAGAATTGTGAATTAAATTTCCACCACTGAGACTTAAGGAAAACAAAAAAGTTTCCCTTCATCTGAAGGAGAAGCATTACAAACACTGGCAATGGCCATCTAGCTTCCCTGTCAACATGGGTGCTACCCCAAATCTCAGGCAACACCAGAGGCCCATGATTCTTTTTACATTTATTCTGGCAGCTAAAGCAGCTTACCACCATTTCCAAAGGAAAAAGGAATTAAATTTCTATAGGAAATTTAATTCTAAGTTTCTAAAGGAATTAAACAGAAAAAAATCTTACCAACAGCTGAGGATGCTCACCCAATGACAGTTTAAAACTTGATATTAAAGCAAATGTTTTTACAAGTTTGTCCTAGCTGCCCAGGCAGGCCTGTGCCTGATGCTGGAACTTCTGCTCTTTCCTGAGCACTCCTTACATGCCAAAGAGCAGCACAGTGTATCCTGCTGGGATCTGCACCTCTGCTGACAGAAGTTCTCAGGCTGGCTGCTCTGGGCTGAGGCTACTCACACATTTCTTGTCTCAGTTCTTCCTTACCGCCCTGGGTTTCAGTGCATCCTGCTGAATTAAATGCAAGGTGTGCAAATGCCAGCCATTATCACACAGCCTGCTTCAGCAGCACTGGGAGGGGTTTTTCCAGCTCTCAGCCAGCAGCTGCCACAGTAATAGTCTTTGGCTTAATTACACCCAACCCAACTTTAGCCCCCAGCTCTTACGAAGCCATAAGATAGGATTATTTCCTAAAAGCCTCCCCAGGAACCTGCAAACACCAAGGGAGAGGGACATCAGCAGAGAGGACCTGACAGGGGGTAACAAGAGAGGAAAGGAGTCCAACTCAAGAGTTAAGACTGCTTTTTTTCAGTATATTTGTTGTGATTCAGTCTCACAATTGTTTGAGGTTTTTCCATTTTCTATACATTTTATTCTTCTGACTGCTTAAGACACCTAATTAACTTATATAGAGAGATACAGGCCCAGCTGGACATGCAGTAAGGGGCACTGATGCCTTCGTGGCTCCCACAGAAGCTTCTGGGATGCAGCACCCAGAGTTCCCCCTAACACCCTTCACTCTGTGTTTTCTGCCAGGCAAAGCACCTCATGTCCCACAGGCAGAAGTGCTTTCCCAACTGCAAGGATGGAAACAAAAAAAACCAAAAAAAAAGAACCAAAACCAAAACAAAAACAAAAAAAAAAAACAAAAAAAAAAACCCAAAAAAACCCAAAAAAAACAAACAAAAAAACCTGGGTGAAAAAAGTACCCATAAATTAGGTGGAAAATGAGCAGGGCAAGTAAGGATTGTCACCACTGGGCAAGTCCAAAGTGGTCAATGGGGACATTAACCCTGTGGTGTGCAGAGCATAAGGCAAGGCTCCAACTTCCTACCTTTGAGCACCCTCCAGCATGGTAAGATGCACCAGAGAGCACCAGGGGGAAGGAAATAAGATGGTTTTAGTGCAGCAAATCTCCATTTTGACAGATTCATGCTGTGAGTTGGCCCATGGTCTGGTACTTCCTAGCCCAGCATCCTGCCACAACTGATAAGCCAGCAGCACGGCCCAAGCCTTCATTATGATTATAACAAGTTTCTCAGCTGCCTTTACTCAACATGTGATGGTTTCTGTGTCCTGGAAAGGTTTACAAGGTATTTTCTTATCATGATAAAACAGAGATGCTAAAACATGTGGATTACTTCATCCCAGCTACGTATGAGCCATGCACAACCAACACCCAAACCAAATGTGTAGTAAGGGCTGCTGTGGTCACTACAAAATTCTGTTCTTTTCCAGTCTCTCCCTCTCTTCTTGTGTCCCTTCCCAGCCATCATTTGATGACAAGCATGGATAAGCAGTTCACAGTTGCCTCCCTGCAGAAAAAGATGAATATATTTGATGTTGAGTGGACAGCTCTCACATCTGCTTTTCTTTCATCTGCAATCCAAGACAGCCATTGATACTTTTTCCAGAACTAAGCTGAAATTTTGGCAGAGGCCAGAATGAAGCAGCTTGTTTTGATTTCCTCCCTGCTCATCTGCTTAGGGCTGCAGCACTCTGCTCCAAGCAGCACCTTGGGAATAAATATCTGTTTTCAGACAAGGTGCTTACGGTAAGAAAGCACATCTTGCAATATATACAATCTGAGTTCAGAAACTGGAATCTCAATCCTGACTCAGAGCTATTCTTACCAAAAATGGCACAGATAAATTCTAATAATTTCTGGCTCATACACTGCTGAGGGTGCCCCATCTTTCAGGGTTTTTTTCCCCCCTTTATAAGAAGAATTGCTGATTTAGTTATATTTAGATGGTTTCTGTTACCACACTACCTGACCACCTCTAGTATAATTTACCCAAGAACTGCCAAATAATATAAGGAAATAATATCAAGCCACAATATAAGGAATATACATGTACAACATAATCTGCACAATCCTATTGCTATTTCAATTTTCCCATATAAAAAATTGCATAAAATTACGTAAAATTGTATATAACAAAGTCTAGCTGCAAAGAGGTAACAGGGACAGTATTTAAAGCAGCAAAGATTCCCAGGGATAGCAGACAACAGCTCAATTACTGCTTAACTACTACCAGAAGCAGCTTAAAATCCTCACAAAACTACAACTGACCATGGGTTTCTAAAATATAGCCAAAAGTAAACTCAAGTTAGTTCTCCTCCTGCCCCTGAAGAATGCCAAAGTGGGGTGCAGGCACTAACCCCAGAGTTTCAGCACTGCTCACTGGCTGGGTGCTGCAGCTGGGTTTTCCACGCCTCCAGCAGAGAAATCCTCTGTGATTCCGGTGGAATCTCACTTATTTCCTGAAACTCCCATCAAACCTAAAAGTTACTCGGTGGCTTCAGAAAACTTCCATAGCCTTTGTGAACATTATAGTAATTTCACAAAATGAAGAGCAACCACACGTAGGAGGAAAATTGGAGGTGTCTGACACCACACTGCAACGGAACAGGAAAGCAGAGCAGGAAGGGAAGGTGACAGGATGAGGTGCCAAGAGAACCCGAGGTGGGAAGAATGCAATTATCCCAATAGAAATAGGAGCTGAGCATTCATTTTTGGAAAGGGTGTTCAGTTTTTGTACTCTGAGGCAGGTATTTCCACCAAACACTTTCACATCCACCTCTGAGTCGTTCTTTTTTAAATCTAAAAATGGACCCTGACNACAGCTGTCACAGCAGCATGGCTGATTTACTATCACTTTCTGTATGGACACCACGTGGTGCAGTTTCACCCATGCCCGGAAATAACAATAATAAGTACTTCTCATACTTATTTGTGTATTTATTTTTCAACTTAAAAAGCTCAGTTTTCAACCTTTCTAACAGGTTCTCAGGATTATAAACAAAAAGAAACGCTAGCAATGTGCAGCCCATGTTTCTATTCTCACTTTATGAATCTACTGCACTCACAGATTCAATTTGAAATAGTTTTAATATTGAAACAGTTGAAAGACAAGAACTTAACTCATCTGAAAGAAAGGCACACTTTACCAAACTCTGCAGTTCAACTGTGTATTTGATCTTTGTGTAAGGGAGGAAAATGAAAGAAATGAAAGAAATTAAAGAAATTAAAGAAATAAAAGAAACATTGGTACCCAGGCACTGTTTCAAACTGGATCTGGCACTTCTAGAGTAGAACTAGAAAGAATTAAGGGGTCCATATACAAGCGACTGTACGGAAATGCAAACTCTGTTTCATCACTTTAAGAGGAAGAAATGTGCATATATCAGTAGCAATTCTAAAACTAAAATAAGCAGGTTCGAGTGCAGAAATATGGATGTATCAATCCAGTTTCTGAATGAACAGAGCTGCCACAGGGCTCAGACCTGGTCTCAGCACTCCCAGTCTGGCTGCCCTTCACTCTCCTGTGCAGTTATTGCAGGCCACAGTGATCTGGGTCAAACACATCTAGTGCAATAGGCGTGTAGCTGTTTGTAAACACAGCAATAAGGGGGCATCTTATCTCTTAAGCAGTCTGTTACCTGACTAATGCTATTCATGATGGCTTTGCACAGATCCACCACTAATTCAAAGTCCCATTCCAGTTTCCACTCTCCTGACATGCACTTGACTCAATCCTGCAGACGATGCAGATTAGGCATATAACACTGATGCCAATAAACAGGCACATGAAGTAAATGGAACGATCTCTTTGAAAGCCTGGAAACCCTGTGATTCACCCCTGTCTCAAAATGGATAGCATTGCTTATTCACCTTTGAAATCTTCATTTATTCAGCGCAAATCATAGAAAGGCTTGGGCTGGAGGAGATCTTAAAGATAATTTAGTTCCACTCCTCACATCAAGGGCTGCTGCATGATCGCTTTTGCAACTTGGGGACGTGGGTAAATAAAAAGATAGTAAAATAATTAGGAAATGTGGCCCTTTACCTGCAAAGCATAGTTTCATCTGCCGAGCCACAGCAGAAATTGAAAACTGAACTGGAACAGCTGCAGGAGGGCAGAGGAGCAGCGGAAAGCTTTGGAGAGCTCTCCCCCTCCCCGTCCTGCGGGTGACCCAGCGAGCCGCAAAGGCAGAGCTCCGACAGCCCTTCTCCGGGGCACCTGTCCCTGGCAGCTGCTGAGTGACACCGACATCCTGCTGCCAAAGAGCCCGAGCACAGCTCCCGGGCAGCTCCCGGGGCACATCCCGGCCGGCCGCTCCAGTCTGAACCGCGCCGGGAAACAAAGGGCGGCACGATCCCCATCGCTCCCGCCAGGGAAGATGCGCCGGCTGTGCTGACAAGGCTCCTGCTTGGGAGGTGCGGAGAGAATGGACAGGGAATGCCCCAGGGAGGAGGGTAAGCACGGGGAGGGCCGGCCGGGAAGCCCAGCACACCTGGATGAGCCTGCTGGCAGGGATGCTCTCCGGGAGAGCTGTTTTCCGGGAAGGCAGCTTTCCTTCCCGCGGCCCAAAGGCGCCCTCTGCCCTGCCCCGAGCGGGAACCCGGCCGGCAGCCGAGCCCCGCCGAGCGCTGCCTTCCCGCCCGCAGCTCCGCTCCGCTCCGGCGCCCCCCGCCCCGCCGAGCCCTTTGTCCGCCGCGGGACGCGCCGGGAACCGGGAAAGGGGGGCTGCCCGAGTTACCGATGGACACCTCCTGGGCGCAG